>JABUQX010059868.1:5000-15000 GCA_015478945.1 Trachelipus rathkii | reverse complement strand
ATTTATCACTTAGATCATATAATGTGTACGTTCACACCTTCTAAATAATAAGAAACATCGAATATATATACGAGGCGTACAGAATTGCCTAAGCGGCGCTTCCCTATGGAAGGATACCTATGAGACTATATGACGCGCTTGCGTATAGTAGCGCGTTTGAAGAACTAGAGCTCATATATATATAGCGCTCATGCATGTTAGTAATATATATATAATATAACTGATAAGTCTGTAGTTTATATATATATATAATAACTATAGTATTATGATATAGCAGCTAAATAGTATACTAGCCTGCAAGCGTTTGAGCATAACGCGCGTATATGCTTAAGCGCGCGCTTGCAAATGCCATCATGTGTTAACTATAAGTAAAGACGCTATTGATAGATAAAGGTCTTGTATTCGCCCAGGAATTGATAAGGAGAATAAACTACCTTAAGGATACCAGGCCAAGAATCAGATAAATTAGTGGTCTTAACGTTTCGGACTTCAGTCCATATAACCCTTCACAATGTCTTGGTTGGAGTGGGCCTTATAAGTTGTGTGTTAGAAGAAGTGAAGGTTCGAGTGCAATATTTTGCAAAACGAACTTATATTTTTCCCGCGTGAACACAGATAGATACCAAGAAATCTGCCTGGTATGAGTACGGGAATTTGCCTTACGGGCAGCTTGCTATTCTATTTCACCTCTCAATATTATACATAATACCTATATAACGTATACCACTTATAATACCGAGTTTGAAGTGAGGAATGCATAGGAGTTGTTGCATTAAATATAGCTAACTTAAATTATATATCAAAATCAATTTAAATAGATACTTCGCTGATATATATATTATATATATATATATCTCACTTAATAACATTTATTCCCCCCCCTCTTTCTTTTTCTTTTCTTTTGTTTTGACACTTTAGGTTTGCTTTAGGCAAATTAGATTCTGAACTAAGTTTTTTTGTGCGCATAGTTAAATCGTTGACTTCTTCTTAAGAACAAACATTCCATCTCTACCGTCGGACGAGAATCTTTTTTTACATATTCAACGCTTGCAGTCTAGCAACATATAGAGATATACCTTTTATGATGGAGGAAATATCTAGGAAAGCTGGCTTTCAGTCGCTAAAATTAAAAACTCATACGTGTTTGCTCACTGTTACCCGGCGCTACCGCTATGTTTTGTCGCTCTGCTTTTGTAACTTGGCAATACTATTAATGACCTGTTTTTCCCCCCCAAATTAATTAATCCCATATACAGCAAAACAGGCCTAGAATTGCTCTTTTACTGAATCGACGTGTCAATCTGCAGTTGATGATCACCGTCTAGCAGTTGATGATTCTTGAAGTTGTTGTTAATTGGTTTATATTATAGATATATATTCTATATATATTCATATATTATATATTTATATATATATATTATATATATACCGGCAATTACCCTCCTATCAACTTTTTATTAATATATATATATATAATACCCACTCTCACTTACCGACGAGAATGTATTTGTTGATTTTTGTCAAACTCTCTTGAATCATGTCATAAATTGCCTGCTTTCCCGCTTGTCGCTATTATGTTTAATTATAGGATGTATTATACCTAATAGCGAGTAAGCACTATTAGTGATTGTTTAGCTTAAGTTTATATGTTCCCAACCTTACCTTTTTATGTGGGTTTTACGCAGCAGTCTGGGGGATTAGGTTCTCGTCGACTGTTGTGTTTGATAATTTCCACAGCCCACACTTCTTCTGTGCTTTAGTAACGCACTCCCCAGAAATTATATTTCCTTTACACTTATTAAATGGATCCTTGGCACTCAGCGGACAACAACCAGCCTAGAGAACCATTTGAAATACATCCCTCGCTTAGTCGAGCCAAAATGTTTACTTTGGTAGAAAAGGCAAAACGGCTTTGGGTTTTGTTCGGCTAAGAGTAATCCCCGCACTCCTTAAGGCGTATTAGTCAATATTGATGTACTTGTTTCGTCGGCTGGTTTAGTTGTTCTGTTCTGGCTCATTATTCTTGCAGACTAAACATAAACTACAATCCAGCTGATTGCTCAACATAGATGGTTTGCTCTCTTTTCTCTATCTTCTTTTTCCCCGGTATTATCCAAATTCTTCTTGGTGGGCGAATGGGGCGGGGGTTCCTTTTTGGTGGCAGTCTCACCTTTCCGTCACAGTCCGGTAGCTTTGTTAAGTCTGATACGAGTCTTCCTTATACTCTTACATCAATGTGTTTACGTAATGCAAAATGGCCTCAGAGATTACTTTAATTTTAACGTGTTACACTTTACTTCATGGCAAAAATGAAAAAGAAAGGTGGGGTGTACTCTCTGGGGAATATCGTGTGATGTACCTCGCTTCTCCCTTCTGTCCACCCCCGTCATAACTCTTAGCCCCATAGAATGACGTCATCTCACTACGAGATATCAGGCTCACAGAAAGCATGACTCATGAAACCGAGATTATTCCAATCTGCTTGTCAATTGAAAAGAACAACATACCATTAAGTGTGTCGAAAGACCTTAAATACCATTATTTTTTTTTAGATTGATGACTATGTGCATGTGTTCTAATGCCCTTATTACCTATTAGTTGGCAATTTTACAAATAACTCTTAATCTTTACAAGTTATTATAACCCGTACTAAACATATAAATATAAATATATGATTACTATTGATTATGTGGTTATACAAACATGTGCTCCGAGCCTTTCACATAGATAACTTAAAACACTATCTTATGCCTTAAATTGCTTGTTAAGTCGAAGGTTGCCGATATAAATCCTTTTGTTGACTAGGACTGTGTATGAACTGGTTGCTAGAGAAGACAGAGAAATGTGATCTTTGGGCAATAGAAGACATAGGAAGAACAGAACCGTGCCTTAAAGAAAGGGCTCATCTTGCGTAATTTAGTATGATTAAATTAATCCAGGGTTAGAACTTGGGTAACATAAAAAAGTGCCAAATAATAGAAGTTACGTATAGACAATAATGTAGTGAATGTATACCTACTTTCAAACACGCTGTCTAGGTAACCAACCTCCCTTCGTGTTGATAGTTTTGCTGTTTCCAGTAACGCAGTCTTCCATTATGCGGCGTTTGTGGCTTACGTAATACTGAATGACTACTTCTTATAAGAAACTGTAAATTATGTTAGTTATTAGAGAGAAATCTAGATTTACCTTAGGGGAATTTCGTATATACTGCTTGATGATAATCATGTGCAAAGAAATCCGCTTAAAATGCGAGGGAGGAGCTTTTATACTTTAGCCTCGCGCAGGGAATTGTTTGCTGAAATCAGAGCATATCAGGTAGGACAGGAATATCGACAAGAACTCAGCTCCACAATGTGAATAGGCCCATAAATTAATTTCAAATTTTAATTTAAAAGTGACGTTACCCAATTTGTAAATTCGACAGTCTAGAAATAATGTAAAGACTATTTATATTATATGTAAAACAATATAAGATGAGAACATAGAATAGTAAATTGGACAATGAAAACTCATCTGGTACTTATCAATTATACTATCGAGCAATAATTTATTATGTAAGTTTTGGAGGATAAGGTACTGTGTTAAAAGAGGTGTACATAAACTAAATGCTTTATAAGTTCAAATTTTAGAGAATATAGTAAGTTACCTTGATTGTAAAGTTGCAACAACCATTTTCGACGGCACCACTTACAAAGTTAATCCTGTAAATCATTAATACGTTATAACATATTAACTTATATATAATATAATAAGCATACCATCAAGAAGCTCTATTTACTTAGGATATAAACATATTTTTCAGACATAGATCATTATGAGATCATTGAATGGTTCAGGCTAACGCCTTTATTTATTTTATTGCTGAGGCTACTGTTCCTCTATAACTTGATCTGTTTGATACGCAAAGCTTTTCCTGGCCTGCATTTATGAACCCTTACCTTCAAATTTGCAGTATCACTCAGCTTAGTACCTTATGATGCAATGATAGGGATGTTTTAAAAATTCTAGAATATCTAAACATTTGTAGATAAGACTAGTGAATAATAATACTACTATTAATTATCATTAGTTAATTAATTAGTTTTGAAGCATAATTTTAATAGCTTATATTATATATATGGATTATTTTAAAATTTTAAAAGAAATTAATAACTTTGAAAAATAAAAAGTAGTCGGTGTATGTATATTATTTAAAATAAGGTTAGTATATTATATATAAATTTATTAATATTGTTGTGTTTTATTAAGCTATGTGGTTATTTTATACTTGTATAACTGAATGGTTAACTTTTTTTTATGGTAGCATATAGTTAGTTCTTTTGCAACCTTTAAAGAGGGTTAAATCAGTGTATGAATGATCCCATTATGGTTTAGGTTATTCTGAATCAATGCAAAGTATAGAAAATTTTCTTAATGAAAATGGTTCACTTATTAAATGTCAAAGTTCTAAAGATAATATTATACGAGACATATTTGATGGACAACTTTATAACAAAGAAGCGGCCAAGCAATCCCTTCTAATTCAATACATTTAAGCAGTTTTAAAGAAACTGAATAAACGAACAAGCACCTTATATATACATCCGTAAGTTCGCTTAATAATTGACAATTTTATATTTGAATTCATCCCCTTTATAGAGCATACAATTCTCCTTTTCATATCCGCCTCCTTATCTTCTAGTATCTTTAGGAGTATATAAAATCTTTAACATCCCTCAATTTAAACACAACAGCACTGGAGGGTGTCTGAAGATGGAATGCCCGTCATCGCTTAAATGTAACTTATATACGGAGCGGACCTGTCACTGTCCTACTTATAATCGATTATAAATAAATATCTCACATATTCTGACATAATGTAAATATATATTTTGCTTAAAGTGTTGTCCATCTTTACTTATATAAAATAATAATAAAACTAATAATAATATAATAATAATAATAATAATATAATAAATAATACTAATATCAATAAATAATAATAATAATGATAATGAATAATAATTAATATAAATATTATTTATTATTTATTATTATTATTATTATTATTTATAATTATTATAATTATAATTAAATAATATAATTTTATTATTATATTATATATATATATATATAATATATAATATATATATATAGTATAGTATATATATAATTATTTATAGTATAATATATAATATATATTTAATATATATATATAATATATATATTATATATATATATATGCTATATGATTATATATATATATATATACTATATATATATTGTGAGGGTCCCGAATAGCTGATGGATTTGATTTGCGGAAATTTGCGCTTTGCGCTTCTTAAAAAAAGTTGTTGAGACGCAAATGCAAAAGCGCACATTTTTAGAATTTTCGCGCAAACGCAAAAAAAACTTATGCTATCTTTTTTTTCAGATATACATCCCTTCCCACTAAAACTATAAATTGTTACGAAAATGCGTGTGAATTGAATTGAAGTTTGTTGTCTGGCTTATGTTTTGTGCTAGCTAATAATACGTGTTTCGTCGCTTCTTGCTATCTTGATTTTGTGACGTCTTATTGATCTTATACTCAACACCTTTCCTTATTTAAGTGGTATTTAGCAATTAATAATATGGAGGGATAACTCAATTAATTAAGTTGAAATGTCTGCCCATAGAGACCGTAAGTGTAGATTTTTCAATGGTAATTGAATAGAAAAAACGCTTTTCAAAAACTATCTTAAATATATAACTCAAATGCTTCTATTTCTAAAAGAAATGTGATGGCTTATTGCAGCATACTCCAATTGGTAGTAATGATGTTCACTAATAATGTATTAATGTATTGGTGTGGTTCCATAATCTTAATGCTACCGATCCAGCTCTTCATACGATATACACAAAAAGATTTGTCAGAGTCAGCTTATTATTTAATATAATTATAAATAGTTTTGAATGTTTTCGTTAGCTATATATAATATCGTTTGTAACCTTTTATATCTATAATTTAATTAGTTTACTATATTAATATCAAATATAATATAAGAATATAATATATCAGGAAAAGGAAATACATATATATATATATATATATACATTTTTTCAATCAAATATAATTAACTACTTTTAATTTATTCAGTAATATTATTAATAATAACATACTATTTTACGCACCGTAAAACTACTAAATGTTATTATCATATAAAATAAGAGTGAAGATTAATATAATATATAAATATTACGAAACAATCACAATATACTAAACCTACATAATAAAACCAAGAGTCGTTCTGACTAATTATATATTATACTTTTATCATACTATTATATTTATTTAATATTTATATATATATTATATTATTATAATTCTTATCTTTATATATTACCAGGTCAGAATCATCTTATCGAATCAGAGAAACCTTTCGACTATAGTATACAAGTTAGGTTGGTGGTGGAGATATGCTGGATTATAACGTGTGGTAAGACGTTGCCACACTACTAATACATAGACAATGCCAAGACAGAAAGATATTTCTTCCAAAGTGTATAAAAATGTTCCTGATAATCAATTCTATTTAGGGAAGTTCTCTCCAAAGTTATCAAATTTACCCCTAGCATGAGATTTGGAAGACAATACGTTTATTGAATGTATATATGATAACTTTACTCCCAAAATACCTATTTCTTATTTTGATACAATTATAATACATAAAAAAAAAAGTATTAGTAATATATAATAATACATATAATTTCTTACATGATTATATACTTATATAATCTTTATATAAAATAAAAAACTCAGCCATACAAAAAATTAAGCAATTTAATGCAGTCATCAAACTCAAGGTAGTGAAATACGAATACAATAAGTAGTAAATTTACAATTGACGATAACTATTTAATAGCCTTGTGGCACGGTTGTCATTTGATGTATCTCTATTAAGAAACCTGTTAGAGAAAGAGAGAAATTTGGTTCAATTCAAACTGGTAAAAAAAGTGTATTTCTTATCTTGCTCTCAGAGTATAATATAACCGAGGTGGGCTTGGCTGTAATATTTTTTATTTTTGAGCGGCAACCGCATAAGGTCGCAAATAAATTTGGATAAATACCAGATAAGCAGTTCTGCAACGCTTGAGTAAAGCGACATTTTTCTCCTATAAGTCAAAACTAACTTAGTCGCGATGGACAAATGAAGTTTCCCATTTTTACTTAATGTATTGGCGCAAAGCGCCACATGTCCTTGCTTATAGCATTTTTTAGTTAGATATATATAGAAAAAATAATATGTAATCTTAGAAATAAAAGTATCAAAATTTAAATAGTTCTCAAAATATTTATAAAGTATAATATATACTTCTTAATTTTCTTTAGGCTTGCACTACACCAACAAGCAGCTGAAATAACTGTTGGTATGATGTGTTAAGCTCACAGTGTATCTTATATCTACTCTTATATCTATAATCTTATCGTATCATATCTTATACCTGATCTCTCCACATAAGCTATTCATTGAAATGGGTATTTCTTTCTGGAAAATAATATACTTATCGTCATAAGATAATTAGCTATGGATTGCCATGGCTACCCTTAAATCGTTCTTATAGAACGTTAAAACTCTCAATCGCAGGCGCCTCAAGCTGCTCTTACCAACATAACAACCCTCATTTCCATGAGCATAATCTTGCCCTCGTCATGTTTATGCAGTAGGTAATATATTATAAAGACGATTTATTATTTAATTATATATTAATAAATATACAAGATCTCACCAGACTTTAACTTGGTATTTAAACTAATAGATATAAAGGTTCCAGGGAAAGGGGGTACTGTGGTAGACCATTATCTGCAAACCAGCTTCAAGATTTTATTGTTTATACCTAAACTTAATCCTACAGAGGTGTCCTGCTGGTAATATATTAGAGCTCACTTTCAGTATCTCTGAATTATATCTTACATAGAAATCTTAAATGCATTAAACTCCTCTAATCTTTTTATTAATTTAATTAATTTTTTTTAGACTAATAATCTCATTTTATATATAATTTTATTCGAGCTTAGGTATATGGTTTAAATGTAATAAGTAATTTATAAATTATATATCTATTTATTAAATATATATGATACATATATATATATATATTTTATATCAACAGAGTCAAATAATACAATATAATTATTATATATATAATTAATATATATATGAACCACACAATATATAATATAATTAATATTTTAATATTATATATATAATATTTATAATATATATTTTTCATATATTATATTTATTTATATATATTGATTATGTATATTCTTTATAAATTTAAGAGATTTTAAATAACTGATTTTCTAAAAATTATTGAGATAGAAACATCTCATTTATCGGCCCCACAATTTAATATTGTGAATAGACTCATTGAATGTAAGTCATACCCTCACATGTCTCACATTTCACATAGTTCCCTCAGTGTAGTTATTTACATGTGGGGTATCGATCGCGGAATTTTCAGGTAGCTTGCTCTCATATGTTTGACATTCATTACATTGTTTAATACTCAAGATTATAAGTGGAATAGGGGTCATTGGCAATCTGGAGCCAATCTTGAATACAATACAAAGTGACATAAGAAAGAGAACTATTCTTATTAAAAAGTGTATTGTTAATAATTAAACAACTTCAAGACCCTGCACACCCGAATGTCCCAAAGTGGGGCATCAGAAAACCCAAAATGAGCTGATAAGGGCTTAAATGTGACTTACAAAATAAAATCATGTTCCTTGCTTCAAACTCCAAACTACCATCAACAAATATAAAATAAATTGAAGTAATAATACCACACAACCCTAGCTTGCAACCCTACACAAGTCTGAGTTACTACCAAAAAGGTAATGATTGCTTTACTGACTTGAGTTCACGTACATAGTATATTAAAATTATAAACATTTCATTTACAAAAATGGTTTTAAAAAATTATTTAAAGGCTTTTTTACGCATTTGAGTTTATTTTGGGTTAATATTTTCACTAAAAATATTAATATTATAAGCCGTTTTCGTTTTTGCATTTGTGCTAACGCTGGATAAGAAATGCTAATCCAGTTTTAGCACGAATTTCGGGCATAATCGACCGATTGTTTACAAAAATTTTGATCAGCTGTTCTAATGGAGCACGTGGTTTTGGAATAAACAAAAATAAAAAAAATAACAAATGGTTTTTATTACAAATAATTGATCAACTATTGTGATGGAGTTTATCGATTTGGAAGAAATTAGATTTAAGCTAATTTCATGAATGAAACATTCATCAAATCAACGAACTACTACTACGCCGCAATCTTATTTGTTTACATTTTTTCGTTAGCATTTTCCTAAAATTCGGTAAGCACGGGAAAGAGCAACCTTACAGAATTTAGGAAATTCCTAACGTTTGGTTAGCATTTTACTAAATTTGTGCTAAAATTGACATAAACGAACGCAACTTTAGCATTTTACTAAATTTCGTTAGCAAAAGTGCAAAATCGAAAACGCCTCTAATTTCATGAATGAAACATTCATCAAATCAACGAACTACTACGCCGCAATCTTATTTGTTTACATTTTTTCGTTAGCATTTTCCTAAAATTCGGTAAGCACAGGAAAGAGGCAGGAAAGACAAGCCTAGACAGATTTAGGAAATTTTACTAAACGTTTCGTTTGGCATTATTTTACTAAATTTGTCGCTAAAATTGACATAAACGAACGACTTTTTAGCATTTTCCTAAATTTCGTTAGCAAAAGTGCAAAATCGAAAACGCCTTAACGCTCTGAAAATCATAACAAATCGGTTTTTTTTCCGTTCGTGTAGGGATGAGGAATCACTGTTGAAATGCGTTTCAGATTATCGATATCGATATTTTTTATTATAATCGATTTTTACACTAATTTCGAGGAATCGATATTATAGACAAAGTGTAAGTAAATAATATCAAAGAAAAAAAAAATTTGTAAAACAATATTTGTGCGTAATATACAAAAACAAAAAA
>JABUQX010059867.1:22500-40000 GCA_015478945.1 Trachelipus rathkii | reverse complement strand
CCTATCTTGAACTATACTGATAAATCTTGTTTATCGAAGTTATTCTTGTCTGCAAACCAGAACTCGTGCCTTTAATTACGATTTCATCCCGAATGGCAAAAGTCAAGCTTTTCAGACTCTAAAAACCCTGTTCTTCGTAGAAATTACAACGATCTTAGTTGTTCTTCTACACTCACACTCTTTCTGCTACTTTTGCAATTCGAACATGTCAACTCCAACTTTGCTTTCTCCTCTTTCCTTCATCTCTGGTCGGTAAGACTTCTGTCTTAACTTCGCTAAAGCTAAACTGTTTGCTCAACACTTTTCCCTCTCGTTTCACTAATAACGGTTCCAAAGCTATTCACCTGCATTTCGCCTACTTTTCAACTCCAGTTAAAGTGCGATTTCTGCCTTATCTGAGCTTAACCACTAAGCATGGCAAGAGTGCTGAAGCTTTCCTCCAGTGGTCCTCAACTTGTACTTATGAGCTTGTACTCTGCCTATGAACTTCAACCCTTTCCCTCGCTCTCAGCTGTGCTGAAGAAGTAAGACAATCACCAAGTCAACAATCAACTATTCGTCCTATCGCCTTTAACCTCTTTCTTAACATAATTAGAACATCTTAATCTTCTAATCTTATCTGTGAGTGCCAATATGGTTTATTTTAGGCCATTCTATTAGTGATCTTTCCTTTCTGTAAGAACCTTGCTCTCTGTTCTTACCGCATTTCGGGATCATTTTCTTGCCGCTATACATATCGAAGTTCGATAAACTTGGCATGAAGCTTTACTATCTAAACTTTCACTTTCGGTCATTATTCCTTTCCTCTTTGTAACTTCTCGAGACTTTCGTTCAGTCTTATATGGCTTCGTATTTAGATAGCCAAATTTATATTTAAATCTATTAGTTAATTCTGTTTAATCCTCAACTCTTTTTCTTTTCATTTTGCATCATTGGCTCTATCCGTTACTGTGATCTCCTTCCACTTCTTTAGGCTGATAGACTCCATCACTCATTATTCCTCCTCCAATTTTAAAAGATGGACTACATCCTACAGGCAACATATATGGTGTAGGAGGGATATCCTTGAGCAGTAACAGACTTCTGATCTTTCTTGATCCTTTATAAACATTTACATTATATTGGAAATGTAGAGAAATTATAATAGTTACACCAAAATGTCTCAGAAAACGGAGATAAAATTTTCTACCTTTTACTGATGAGAATTTGTAGTTACAAACAAATTTTTGGAGCTAAAAATAAAATCCATATCATTATGTTCGTGATTAATGAAAATTAAACTATAAATATTTTTTTCATTCCTTTCCGGGGTGAAAAACACTTTTTTTTTCTCTCCAGAAATACATTAAACCATCCTTTAAAGACCACTAAAAAACCAGATCCCTTTTTTGACAAAAATAATTTTGAAAAATGCCATAAAAAGTTGCCAGTTAGTGAAAAAATTCACATCATGAGGATTGTTACTTAAAATTAACACGATTTTGAAGAAAAACTACTAATATATAGGAATTAAATTAAAATGAAAAAAGAACTGTATGTGAACTGAGATTTCGAAGCGACGTTTGATGGTGAACAAAGAAGAAATTGAGAAAAGGAATTGCCAAGAATATTAAGAATATAGTCAACGATCCAACAATCGTCCTATCGCTTTAACCTCTGTTATGTCTAAAGTTTCCGAATCTATTCTTAACACCGAAGTTTATAAATTTCTTAAATCTTCAAATCTTATCTCCGATTGCCAGAATCGCTAGATTGGTGATCTCCTCAAATCTTATCTCCGATTGTCAGAATCTCTTCTGTAAGGAGCGCTAGATTGGTGATCTCCTTTCCATTCTCTCTGATTTTCGGTCCTCTACTCTTCCATACTTTGGTAATTTTTTTTGCTGTTACGTTAGACATATCGGATTCTCTCGATAAAGTCTGACACAAAGTTTTAATTTTTAAACTTCCATCTTCGGTAACTTTGTATTTACTCTCTGTAATCTCTCTGTTTTCCGGTTCCAGCGTTCTATGGCTGGCTGTTGTTTATAACCACATTATCCTGTTAAATCTATGATAGTATAGTAGAGTATTAGTAGTAGAGTAGTATAGTAGTAGTAGTAGAGTAGTAGTATAGTGTAGTAGTAGTAGTAATCAGAAGAATTCTGTACTATCCCCAACTCTTTTTCTATTTTTCATCAATGATCTAATCTGTAACTGTATCTTCTATCCACTCTTAGGCTGATAATTACGCTCATCATTGTTCCTATCAATTTGAAAGACGACCCATTCAACAGCAAATAAATAATGGTAGGAGGGTAGCCTTGAAAGAATAAAACCTCTGACATTTTTTGCACCTATAATTATGTTAAAAAAAACACATGATTATTTTCAATGCCTGAATAACTCGGCTTCTTCATCTCGGCTTTATTTAACATAATCTTCCACACAACTATATCTTCTTTGAAAACGCAACTCTGGCCCTCTTCTGTTCTTATAATACTCTTAATATTTTCCTTTTCTCGTGATCATTTTTTTTTTACAAGGATCATATTATATTCTTTCTAACAAGTTTCTTGGATGTTTGGTGTTCTGAGGCACCATCGGAACTACTTCTCACCACCCTAGTTGCTATCTCTGCATAGGGTGCGTTGTTTGCCCTTGCTTAGAGTATGAATCACATCCCAGCAAAAAATTCCTATAGGATCCCATCCATTCCTATCTAAATTAAGATAGGAATGGATGGGATCCTATAGGAATTTTTTGCTGGGATATCTGAGGTGGTTCCACACATATTGCTCTTCTTGATAAAGTGTAGTCTAGAACTTGTCGATTTGTTAGCTCTCATACTCTCACAAGCTTTACCCAATCTTTCTAGCCATTGAACTGTTGCATTGTAATCCTTATACTATTGCTTACAATTAAATTGATCCTCTGGATTTTCCAGTCTTGTTCCTCCTTCTTTGATGAGAGCTGCTGCGACTCTTATTTCAGACAGTCTCACTCTTTCTCCGTCTGACTCTTTGGGCCCCAGACTTTACTGCTATCATCCATCTTACATGTACTCCTAAGGTAAAAGTCTGGAACACACTCCATTACCTATTTCCAACTTTCTTTGATTTGCATCAATTTCTGGTCGCGTATCGGAAGCAATGTCAGGTTTAATATGGAATCTGGTTATCAAATTTCTCTAAAACTCAGTAAAAATATTGCGATAAAACCTGTCCTTTCCCTCTGAGGGATTATATATGATATAATATATATATTTATAATATATATATTATATATATAATATTTAGTATATATATATGATATATGTATAATATATATATTATATAATATCATAATAATACATATATTATATATATATTATTAGGTTGATCGTAATATATATTACTATGATTTATATATACTATAGTATATATATATATAATATATATATATAATATATATATATTATAACCAGAATTAAAAAAGGGGGGGTGAAACAAGAGGGAAAAAATGTTTTATCATAAAAAACGGGTCCCAATTATGTTTTCGTTTTGGTTTATTTGTTGTTTTTTACCTTTAAAATCATAATAAACATTTTTTTTTCTTTTTGTATAGTGTTCACATTTCATAAATTTTGTTGACTGTATAAATTTCTTGAGCCACAATGAATCAATGACATCTAAAAAACAACGATTATTTTAAAACACCCATTTTTTCACTTCCTCAAAAAACAAAATTTAGGATTATGTTTCCAATCTAGTATATTATAAATATATAGATATATTAACTTTGTTAATAGATTATATATTATATATATTATATGATATATATATATTATATATATTTATATATAATAATATATATCTATATGTGTGTCGTCGTTGTAGGTGTATAGGTGTGTCGGTGTGTGTGTGTGTGTGGTATGGATGCATACATTCCATTCCCTATCCCTTGAACTAATAACTGATAAATCTTGGTTTATCAGAAGTTATCGTTGTCTTTCAAATCCAGAAAATCGTGCTTTAATACATTTATCCGGAATTGGCAAAAAATCAGCTTTTCGAGACTCTAAAAACCTTTTCTTCGTAGAAATTACAACAATCTTTTTGGTTCTTCTACCTCACCACTCTTTCTGCTATTTGGCAATTCTAACATGGCAAACTCAACTTTGCCTTCTTCCACCCTCCTCTTGTATCTCTGTCGTAATACTTCTGTCTTAACTTCCGCAAAGCTAACTGTTGCTCAAAACCTTTTCCCTCTAGTTTTCACTAGAGAACGTTCCAGAGCCTATTCACCCTCTTCGCCTCTTTTCAACTCAGTAAAGCGCTATTCTGCATTATCTGAGTTAACAGCGTAGATGGCGAGAGTGAAATGAAGCTATTCCTCAGTGGCCTAAAAACTTGTGCTTATGGCTTGTACTTGCCTTGACAACTTCACCTTTCCTCTGCTTCAGCTGTGCTGAAGAAGTAAGACACCAGTAATCATCCAACTATGTCGGTCCTATCGCTTTAACCTCTGTTCTTGAATAATTTAGAAACACTTCTTAAAAGTCTCTCTAATTCTTATCTCTGGATTGCCGAGTATGGCTTCTGTAAGACCATTCTTGAATATCCTTTCCTTTCTCTCCGACTCTTGTTCTCTCTTTACGCATTTCGGTGATCATTTCTTGCCGCCGTTACATATCGAAGGCTTTCGCTAAACTTCTTGGCTGAGCTTAAATATCTAAAAACTTTCCACTTCGGAATTATCCTTCTCGTATGTAACCTTCTCGAGACTTTCGTTCCAGTCGTTAAATGGCTGCTATTATCATAAAAATTTCTCATTTAAATGCTATTCAGTAGTATCCATTAATCCTCAACTCTTTTTTCTTTTCATTTTGCATCAATGTCTATCTGTACTCGTGTCTCCTACCACTCTTAGCTGTAACCTCCACAATCATTATTACTCTCCAATTTAAAAGATGACTCATTACAGCAATATATGGTCGCTAGGAGGATATCCTGAAGTAACAGACTCTTGATCTTCTGATACCTATAAAATTATAATTATTTTGGTTATAAACATTTATAATAGTTACACCAAAATATCTCAGAAAACGGAGATAAAATTTTCTACCTTTTACTGATGAGAATTTGTAGTTACAAACAAATTTTTGGAGCTAAAAATAAAATCCATATCATTATGTTCGTGATTAATGAAAATTAAACTATAAATATTTTTTTCATTCCTTTCCGGGGTGAAAAACACTTTTTTTTTCTCTCCAGAAATACATTAAACCATCCTTTAAAGGCCACTAAAAAACCAGATCCCTTTTTTGACAAAAATAATTTTGAAAAATGCCATGAAAAGTTGCCAGTTAGTGAAAAAATTCACATCATGAGGATTGTTACTTAAAATTAACACGGTTTTGAAGAAAAACTACTAATATATAGGAATTAAATTAAAATGAAAAAAGAACTGTATGTGAACTGAGATTTCGAAGCGACGTTTGATGGTGAACAAAGAAGAAATTGAGAAAAGGAATTGCCAAGAATATTAAGAATATAGTCAACGATCCAACAATCGTCCTATCGCTTTAACCTCTGTTATGTCTAAAGTTTCCGAATCTATTCTTAACACCGAAGTTTAGAAATTTCTTAAATCTTCAAATCTTATCTCCGATTGCCAGAATCGCTAGATTGGTGATCTCCTCAAATCTTATCTCCGATTGTCAGAATCTCTTCTGTAAGGAGCGCTAGATTGGTGATCTCCTTTCCATTCTCTCTGATTTTCGGTCCTCTACTCTTCCATACTTTGGTAATTTTTTTTGCTGTTACGTTAGACATATCGGATTCTCTCGATAAAGTCTGACACAAAGTTTTAATTTTTAAACTTCCATCTTCGGGTATTTGTATTTCTCTCTGTAATCTTCTCTTGATTTTCGTTCCAGTCGTTCTATGGCTGCTGTTGTTTATAGCCACCATTTATCCTTTAAATCTATTAATAAAAGTAGTAGTAGTATTAGTAGTAGTAGTAGTAGTAGTAGTAGTAGTAGTAGTAGTAGTAGTAGTAGTAGTAGTAGTAGTAGTATATGTACTATCCCCAACTCTTTTCCTATTTTCATCAATGCATCTAATCTGAGTAACTGATCTTCTATCACTCTTAGGGCTGATAATTAACGCGTCATCATATGTTCCTATCATTTGAAAGACGACCCATTCAACAGCAAATAAATAATGGTAGGAGGGTAGCCTTGAAAGAATAAAACCTCTGACATTTTTTGCACCTATAATTATGTTAAAAAAAACACATGATTATTTTCAATGCCTGAATAACTCGGCTTCTTCATCTCGGCTTTATTTAACATAATCTTCCACACAACTATATCTTCTTTGAAAACGCAACTCTGGCCTTCTTCTGTTCTTATAATACTCTTAATATTTTCCTTTTCTCGTGATCATTTTTTTTACAAGGATCATATTATATTCTTTCTAACAAGTTTCTTGGATGTTTGGTGTTCTGAGGCACCATCGGAACTACTTCTCACCACCCTAGTTGCTATCTCTGCATAGGGTGCGTTGTTTGCCCTTGCTTAGAGTATGAATCACATCCCAGCAAAAAATTCCTATAGGATCCCATCCATTCCTATCTAAATTAAGATAGGAATGGATGGGATCCTATAGGAATTTTTTGCTTGGATATCTGAGGTGGTTCCACACATATTGCTCTTCTTGATAAAGTGTAGTCTAGAACTTGTCGATTTGTTAGCTCTCATACTCTCACAAGCTTTACCCAATCTTTCTAGCCATTGAACTGTTGCATTGTAATCCTTATACTATTGCTTACAATTAAATTGATCCTCTGGATTTTCCAGTCTTGTTCCTCCTTCTTTGATGAGAGCTGCTGCGACTCTTATTTCAGACAGTCTCACTCTTTCTCCGTCTGACTCTTTGGGCCCCAGACTTAACTGCTATGCTCAATCTTACATGTACTCCTAAGGTAAAAGTCTGGAACACACTCCATTTACCTATTTTCCAACTTTCTTTGATTTGCACAATTTCTAGAGTCGCGTATCGGAGCATGTCAGGGTTTAATATGGATCTGGTTTCAAATTTTCTAAAACTCAGGTAAAATTTGGTAAACCTTTCCTTTCCCCTCTGAGATTATAGTATATAATTATATATGATTATATATTATAATAATATATATATATATATATATTATATATACTTATTATATATATATATATATTTATATATATATAATATAATTAGGGTGAAAAAAACGTTTAAAAATGTTTTTATCATAAAAAAACAAATTAACATTCATGTTTTCTTTTGGTTATTTGCTTGTTTACTTTGAACATCCAAATAATAATTTTTTTTTCTGTTGTATAGTGTTCACTCATGCTACATCAATGTTTCTATAATTTTTGAAGCCACAATATTATATATCAAGCACTAAAAAACAAACAATATTACATTTTAAACAACATTTTTCACTTTTCTCTCAAACAAATTTAGATATTTCATATATATATTATATATATTATTATATATATATATATATATATATATATTATATACTAAATATCATTATTTACTGTATCTATTAGTATATATATATATATTTTATATAGTATATATATAAGTATAATATATATATTATTATAATATATATATATCATATTAGTATATTATATATATATATATATATTATATTATTATATATATATTAATATATTATATATATTATATATATATATATATATAATTATATATATCATATATATATATATATATATATATATATACTATATATATATATATATATTATATTAATATATATTATATATATATATATATATATATATATCTATATTATATTTTATAATATTATATGATATATTATATTGTGTGTGTGTGTGTGTAGGGATGAATATATATATAATTCCCTATCCCTTGAACTAATACTGATTCAAATCTTGGTTTATGCAGAAAGTTTATCGTTGTCTGCAAATCAGAACTCGTGCTTAAACATTCATCCCGGAATGGCAAAAGTCAAGCTTTTTCGACTCATAAACCTATTTCTTCGTTAGCATTACACAATCTTTCTTGGTTCTTCGTACCTCACAACTCTTTCGTTGCTATTTGCAATTCTTACATGTCAAACTCCAACTTTGCTCTTCACCTCCTCTATGTATCTTGTCGTATACTTCGGTTTACTTCCGCTAAAGCTAAACTTGCTTTGCTCAAACTTTTCCTCTAATTTCACTCTAGAGTTCCAGAGCTATTCCACCTCTTCGCCTCTTTTCTCAAATCAGTAAAGTGTATTTCTGCATTATCTGAAGATTAACACTAGATGGCGAAGAGGCTTAAAGCTATTCTCCAGTAGGTCCTCAAAAAACTTGTACTAGGCTTGTACTCTGCCTATGAACTTCAACCTTCCTCCTGCTTCAGCATGTGCTGAGAAGCTACACGACATCCAGTCAACCATCAATATCTTCCTATCGCTTTTAACTCTGTTCATCCTAAAGTTAAATATCTTAAGTCTTCTAATCTTATCTCTGATTTGCAGTATGGCTTCTGTAAGAACCATTCTATTAGTGATATCTCTTTCTCCCGATCTTGGTCTCTCTTGCTCTTAACGCATCTTCGGTGAATCATATTCTGCCGACATATACATATCGAAGGCTCGATAAACTTTCTGGGCATGAAGCTTTAATATCTAAAACTTTCCACTTTCGGTAGTTCCTTCTATTTATCCTTCTCCTGACTTTCGGTCCAGTCGTTATATGGCTGCTATTGCTAGATAGCCACAATTTATCATTTAAATCTATTCCTCTGAATTCTGTTTAATCCTCAACTCTTTTTCTTTTCATTTTGCATCAATGGTCTATCCGTTACTGTGTCTCCTTACCACTCTTAGGCTGATAACTCCATCACTCATTATTACTCCTCCAATTTAAAAGATGACTCATTCAACAGCAAATATATGGTGCTAGGAGGATATCCTTGAAGTAACAGACTTCTGATCTTTCTGATACCTTTATAAAATTTACATTTATATTTTGAAAGTAGAGAAATTATAATAGTTACACCAAAATGTCTCAGAAAACGGAGATAAAATTTTCTACCTTTTACTGATGAGAATTTGTAGTTACAAACAAATTTTTGGAGCTAAAAATAAAATCCATATCATTATGTTCGTGATTAATGAAAATTAAACTATAAATATTTTTTTCATTCCTTTCCGGGGTGAAAAACACTTTTTTTTTCTCTCCAGAAATACATTAAACCATCCTTTAAAGACCACTAAAAAACCAGATCCCTTTTTTGACAAAAATAATTTTGAAAAATGCCATAAAAAGTTGCCAGTTAGTGAAAAAATTCACATCATGAGGATTGTTACTTAAAATTAACACGATTTTGAAGAAAAACTACTAATATATAGGAATTAAATTAAAATGAAAAAAGAACTGTATGTGAACTGAGATTTCGAAGCGACGTTTGATGGTGAACAAAGAAGAAATTGAGAAAAGGAAATGCCAAGAATATTAAGAATATAGTCAACGATCCAACAATCGTCCTATCGCTTTAACCTCTGTTATGTCTAAAGTTTCCGAATCTATTCTTAACACCGAAGTTTATAAATTTCTTAAATCTTCAAATCTTATCTCCGATTGCCAGAATCGCTAGATTGGTGATCTCCTCAAATCTTATCTCCGATTGTCAGAATCTCTTCTGTAAGGAGCGCTAGATTGGTGATCTCCTTTCCATTCTCTCTGATGTTTTCGGTCCTCTATATTTTCTATTCAAAAATTTTATTTGCTCCTACTGGAGATTCTTGACTGCGATAAAGTCTGACACAAAGTTTTAATGTTTAAACCATCCTCATTCGATATTTATCTTTCTCTCTCTGTAATCTTCTCTTGATTTTCGTTCCAGTCGTTCTATGGCTGCTGTTGTTTATAGCCACCATTTATCCTTTAAATCTATTAATAGTAGTAGTAGTAGTATTAGTAGTAGTAGTAGTAGTAGTAGTAGTAGTAGTAGTAGTAGTAGTAGTAGTAGTAGTAATCAGAAGAATTCTGTACTATCCCCAACTCTTTTTCTATTTTTCATCAATGATCTAATCTTAACTGTTCTTCTATCCACTCTTCGGGATAATCTTACGCTCTCATTGTTCCTATCCATTTGTGAAAGAGAGCCCATCAACAGCAAAAATAAATAATGGTAGGAGGCTAGCTTGAACGAATAAAACCTCTGACCATTTTTGCACTTATTATGGTTAAAAAACACATGATTATTTTCAATGCCTGAATAACTCGGCTTCTTCATCTCGGCTTTATTTAACATAATCTTCCACACAACTATATCTTCTTTGAAAACGCAACTCTGGCCCTCTTCTGTTCTTATAATACTCTTAATATTTTCCTTTTCTCGTGATCATTTTTTTTTTACAAGGATCATATTATATTCTTTCTAACAAGTTTCTTGGATGTTTGGTGTTCTGAGGCACCATCGGAACTACTTCTCACCACCCTAGTTGCTATCTCTGCATAGGGTGCGTTGTTTGCCCTTGCTTAGAGTATGAATCACATCCCAGCAAAAAATTCCTATAGGATCCCATCCATTCCTATCTAAATTAAGATAGGAATGGATGGGATCCTATAGGAATTTTTTGCTGGGATATCTGAGGTGGTTCCACACATATTGCTCTTCTTGATAAAGTGTAGTCTAGAACTTGTCGATTTGTTAGCTCTCATACTCTCACAAGCTTTACCCAATCTTTCTAGCCATTGAACTGTTGCATTGTAATCCTTATACTATTGCTTACAATTAAATTGATCCTCTGGATTTTCCAGTCTTGTTCCTCCTTCTTTGATGAGAGCTGCTGCGACTCTTATTTCAGACAGTCTCACTCTTTCTCCGTCTGACTCTTTGGGCCCCAGACTTAACTGCTATGCTCAATCTTACATGTACTCCTAAGGTAAAAGTCTGGAACACACTCCATTTACCTATTTTCCAACTTTCTTTGATTTGCACAATTTCTAGAGTCGCGTATCGGAGCATGTCAGGGTTTAATATGGATCTGGTTTCAAATTTTCTAAAACTCAGGTAAAATTTGGTAAACCTGTCCTTTCCCCTCTGAGGGATATATATATATATATATATATATATATATATATATATATATATATATATATATGATATAATAATATATAAATAATATTATATCAAATTTCTTATATATATATATATTATATTATATATATAATATTTTATATAATCTATTAATATATATATATATATATATATATATATATATATATATATATATATATATATATATATATATATATATATATATATATATATATATATATATAATATAAAATTTATATTATTTACTTTATATTAATAATATATATATATATATATATATTATATATATCAGGGTGAAAAAAAAACAGTTTAAAAAAAAGTGTTTATCATAAAAAAACAATAAAAATCATGTTTTCTTTTGGTTTATTTGTTGTTTTTTACCTTTAAAATCAATAATAAAATTTTTTTTTCTTTTTTGTATAGTGTTCACATCATCTACATCAATGTTCTATAAATTTTTGAGCCACAATATTTATATCAAGCACTAAAAAACAAAACAATTTAATTTTAAAACAGCATTTTTCCACTTATCTCAAAAACATTTAGGCTTCATTTGCACTATATAATATATATTATATACTATATTATATATTCTATTACCAGAATCTATGTATATATATATCTAAAATATATTATAATATAGATATATTTTATCATTATTATATATATATATGTGGGTGTGTGTGTGTGTGTGTGTGTGTGTGGGTGTGTGTGTGTGTGTAATGGTGATTACATTCCATTCCCTATCCCTTGAACTATACTGATCAAATGCTTGAGTTTATCAAGAAGTTATCCGTTGTTCTGGCACAATCCAGAAACTTCGTGCTTTAGATACGATT
Source organism: Trachelipus rathkii (assembly GCA_015478945.1). Lineage (NCBI taxonomy): Eukaryota > Metazoa > Arthropoda > Malacostraca > Isopoda > Trachelipodidae > Trachelipus > Trachelipus rathkii. The sequence goes on along the minus strand of JABUQX010059867.1, from coordinate 28,044 downwards.
TTCATCCGACTGGAAACTCAGCTTTTGAGATCTAAACCTTTCTCTTCGCTAGAAATTACAACAATCTTTTTGGTTCTTCTACCTCACACTTTCTGCTACTTTTGCAATTCTAACATGTCCAACCTCCAACTTGCTTCTTCCACCCTCCCGCTTGTTATCTCTGTCGGTAATACTCTGATCTTACTTCCGCTAAACGCTCAAACTGTTTGCTCAAACTATTTCCTCTCGTTTCACTATAGACGTTCCAGAGGCTAGTCCAACCTCTTGCTCTTTTCAACTCAGTACAAGTGCATTCTGATTATCTGAGACTTAACACGAAGATGGCGAAGAGTGCTGAAGCTATCCCTCAGTGGTCCTCAAAACTTGTGCTTATGAGTTTGCACCCTGCCTATCAACTTCAACCTTTCCTCCTGCTCAGCATGTTTGCTGAAGAAGTAGAGACTCCAGTCAACAATCAACTATCGTCCTATCGGCTTTAACCTCTGGTATAATTAGAAACATCTTAAATCTTCTAATTCTTACTCTGATTGCCAGTATGGCTTCTGTAAGAACCTTCTATTAGTGATCTTTCTTTCTTCTTCGACTCTTCGGTTCTCTGCTCTTACCGCATTTCGGTGAATCATTTTCTGCCGCTATAATATCGAAGCTTTCGATTAACTCTGGCATGAAGCTTTAATATCTAATTTCCACTTTCGGTAATTATCCTTCTCTTTGTAACCTTCTCGACTTTCGCTCCAGTCGTTATATGGCTGCTATTAGTATAATATATCATTTAAATTATTCACTTTAATCCATATTCGCTGATTCTGTTTAGCCTAACTCTTTTTCTTTTCATTTTGCATCAATGGTCTATCTGTTACTGTGTCTCCTTACACTCTTAGGGCTGAGTAACTCCTCACTCAAATTATACTCCTCCAATTTAAAGATGACTCATTCAACGCAATATTGTGCTAGGAGGATAATCCTTGAAGTTAACAGCTTCTGATCTTTCTGATTACCTTTATAAAATTTACATTTATTTTTTGAAAGTAGAGAAATGTTATAATTAGTTACACCAAATCATCTCGAAACGGAGATAAAAATTTTCTACCTTTTACTGATGAGAATTTGTAGTTACAAACAAATTTTTGGAGCTAAAAATAAAATCCATATCATTATGTTCGTGATTAATGAAAATTAAACTATAAATATTTTTTTCATTCCTTTCCGGGGTGAAAAACACTTTTTTTTTCTCTCCAGAAATACATTAAACCATCCTTTAAAGGCCACTAAAAAACCAGATCCCTTTTTTGACAAAAATAATTTTGAAAAATGCCATGAAAAGTTGCCAGTTAGTGAAAAAATTCACATCATGAGGATTGTTACTTAAAATTAACACGGTTTTGAAGAAAAACTACTAATATATAGGAATTAAATTAAAATGAAAAAAGAACTGTATGTGAACTGAGATTTCGAAGCGACGTTTGATGGTGAACAAAGAAGAAATTGAGAAAAGGAATTGCCAAGAATATTAAGAATATAGTCAACGATCCAACAATCGTCCTATCGCTTTAACCTCTGTTATGTCTAAAGTTTCCGAATCTATTCTTAACACCGAAGTTTAGAAATTTCTTAAATCTTCAAATCTTATCTCCGATTGCCAGAATCGCTAGATTGGTGATCTCCTCAAATCTTATCTCCGATTGTCAGAATCTCTTCTGTAAGGAGCGCTAGATTGGTGATCTCCTTTCCATTCTCTCTGATTTTCGGTCCTCTACTCTTCCATACTTTGGTAATTTTTTTTGCTGTTACGTTAGACATATCGGATTCTCTCGATAAAGTCTGACACAAAGTTTTAATTTTTAAACTTCCATCTTCGGGTATTTGTATTTCTCTCTGTAATCTTCTCTTGATTTTCGTTCAGTCGTTCTGTGCCTGATGTTGTTTATAGCACCATTATCCTTTAAATCTATTAATAAAATCGTAGTATATTAGATAGTCAGTAGTAGTAGTAGGTATGAGTGTGTAGTAGAGTAGTAGTAGTATTAATATAGAATCCTGTACTATCCCCAACTCGTTTTTCTATTTTTCCTCCAATGATCTAATCGTAAACTGTATCTTGCTTCACTCTTAGGCTGCTAATTCCTCATCATTTTCCTAATCTTTGAAAGACGACCCATTCAACGCAAATAAAGAGATGTAGGAGGTAGCCTTTGAAAGATAAACACTCTGACCTTTTTGCACCTTAATTTAGTGTTAAAAAACACACAGTGATTATTTCATGCCTGAATAACTCGGCTTCTTCAATCTCGGCTTTATTTAACATAATCTTCCACACAACTATATCTTCTTTGAAAACGCAACTCTGGCCTTCTTCTGTTCTTATAATACTCTTAATATTTTCCTTTTCTCGTGATCATTTTTTTTACAAGGATCATATTATATTCTTTCTAACAAGTTTCTTGGATGTTTGGTGTTCTGAGGCACCATCGGAACTACTTCTCACCACCCTAGTTGCTATCTCTGCATAGGGTGCGTTGTTTGCCCTTGCTTAGAGTATGAATCACATCCCAGCAAAAAATTCCTATAGGATCCCATCCATTCCTATCTAAATTAAGATAGGAATGGATGGGATCCTATAGGAATTTTTTGCTGGGATATCTGAGGTGGTTCCACACATATTGCTCTTCTTGATAAAGTGTAGTCTAGAACTTGTCGATTTGTTAGCTCTCATACTCTCACAAGCTTTACCCAATCTTTCTAGCCATTGAACTGTTGCATTGTAATCCTTATACTATTGCTTACAATTAAATTGATCCTCTGGATTTTCCAGTCTTGTTCCTCCTTCTTTGATGAGAGCTGCTGCGACTCTTATTTCAGACAGTCTCACTCTTTCTCCGTCTGACTCTTTGGGCCCCAGACTTAACTGCTATGCTCAATCTTACATGTACTCCTAAGGTAAAAGTCTGGAACACACTCCATTTACCTATTTTCCAACTTTCTTTGATTTGCACAATTTCTAGAGTCGCGTATCGGAGCATGTCAGGGTTTAATATGGATCTGGTTTCAAATTTTCTAAAACTCAGGTAAAATTTGGTAAACCTGTCCTTTCCCCTTGAGGATATATAAAAAACTCCATTATTTTATAATATATAATAATTATATGATAATATATATATATATTATAATTATATATTATATGCCTATATATTATATATATATATATATATATATATATATATATCAATATTAGGTGAAAAAAACGTTTAAAAAAATGTTTTTATCATAAAAAAACAATAAAAATCATGTTTTCTTTTGGTTTATTTGTTGTTTTTTACCTTTAAAATCAATAATAAAATTTTTTTCTTTTTTGTATATGTTTCACATCAATCTAACAATGTTCTATAAACTATTTGAGCACCAATATTCTATATCAAGCACTAAAAAAGCAACAATTTAATTTTAAAACACATTTTTTCACTTTTCTCAAAAAATTTAGGATTAATTTTCAATATATATATATATATACTATATATACTATATAATATATATATATAGTATATATATAATACTATATATTATAATAATATAATATAGATAATAATAGTTTGACCTATTCATTATGCTGTATATCATTATATATATATATATATATATATATATTATATATATTTATATATATTAATATATATATATATATATAATATATATTATATATATATATTATATTTATATATTTAATATATATATATTATATTATACTATATATATATATATATAATGTGATGTGTGTGTGTGTGTTTGGATGCATTGCATACATTCCATTCCCTATCCCTTGAACTAATACTGATCAAATCTTGGTTTATCCAGAAGTTATCGTTGTTGCAAATCCAGAACTCGTGCTTTAATACATTTATCCCGGAATGGCAAAAGCAGTTTTTCGAGACTCTAAAACCTTTTCTTCGTAGAAATTACAACAATCTTTTTTGGTTCTCTACCTCACACTCTTTCTAACATTTTGAAAATCTAAAATGTCAACTCCAACTTTGTTTCCTCCTCTCTCTCTCCTCTTGTATCTCTGATGGTAATACTGGAATCTTAACCGGCTAAAAGCTGACTGTTTGCTCAGAACAATTCCGCTTTTGACCGGTTCCAGAGCCTATTCCTACCCTCTCCGCCTCCTTTTCAACTATTAAAATATTTTTTCGCACTCTTTGCAGCTTGTAAGTGGAAGAGTGTTGAAGTTATTCCCTCCATGGTCCTCGAAAAACTTTACTTCTGAACTTGCACCCTGCCTTGGCAAACTCTTTCCTCATTGCCTGCAAACTTCAACCTTTCCATCCTGTTGAAAGTGTGCATTCATTCAGAGAGTGGCTTAAGAAGCTGAAGTCAACGATCCAACTATCGTCCTGTCGATTTAATCTCTGTTCTTTCTAAAGTTTTAGAATATATTCTTAGTAAGAAGATTTAGAAACTTCTTAAATCTTCTAATATTATCTTTGATTGCCAGTATGACTTCTGTAAGGACCACTCCAATTGGTGAATCTACTTTCCTTTCTCCCTTAACTCTGGTCCTCTGCGCTCTTAAACATTCGTGAAGTCTTCTGTACTGTGACGCTAGACATATCGAAGGTCTTCGATAAAGTCTGGCACAAAGTATTAATTTCTAAGCTCCCTCTTTCGGTATTCATCCTTCTCTTTGTAACATTTTTCTGACTTTCGTTCCAGTCGTTATATAGCTGCTGTTGTTGATAGTCACCATTTATCCTTTAAATCTATTTATAATGGCATTCCTCAGAATTCTTGTCTATACCCAACTTTTTTTTCTACATATTTTGAATCAATTTAATTATCTATCTGTCCACTGTGTCTCCTCTCACTCCTAGGCTGATAACTTCACCACTCATCATTTATTACTTTTCAATATGAAGGGACGACTCATTCAAACACCAAAATAAAATGATGCTAGGAGCGATAGCATTGAACAAATAGGCCCTGCATATTTCTCGCACCTATAAGTTGCATTAAAGTAAACATGGTTGTCTTCAATGCTTCAATAACTCAGTATCTTCATCAATCTACTTGACTATCTTTCATACAATTATAATATCTTCTTATGAAAAAAACAACTTCTAAACCTTCTCTGTTCTTAATAGTTCTTGATAATTTCTTTTCTCGTGATATTCTTAAAAGGATTACATTCTGTTCTTTCAAATAATTTTCTAGGAAATTGGGGAGGTCGAGAGCCTTGGGAAACTTCTTCCACCATCCGTTGCTAGCCTGCATAAGGGCGTTGTTTCGCCCTTCGTATAGAGTATGAATCACATTATCTGGGATGGTTCAACTATTGCTCCCCCTAAATAAGGTATAATCTAGGGCTTGTCGACTCCTTAGCTCCCCTACTCTAACTAACTCTCTCTTCAATCTTTCTAGCCATCGAACTGTTGCATCACCCTCCTTTTTCTATTGTTATTACAATTTGCATTGTTTTTTTCTTTTCTTTTTTTTTTTTTTAATTTTCTAGTGATGTGCGTCCTTCTTTGAGGAAATTTCCTACTACATCGA
>JABUQX010059867.1:7500-10000 GCA_015478945.1 Trachelipus rathkii | reverse complement strand
ATATATATATCGTATTATAATATATATAGTTATATATATATATATATATATATATATATATATATATATGACATAATTATTATATAATATTATATAATATATATATATTAGCGGAAAAAACCACAATATTTTCTCAAAAGTTATACTCTTATGAAAACAAATAAAAAATAACAGGAAAAATGTGTATTTAAAAGATATTAAAAGTAAAATAATTTTAAAAATTAATGCAAAAAGCAATATATATATAATATATAGTATATATATATATATATATATATATATATATATACTTTACATTTCATTTATAATAAGAAATATATATGTCATATAGATATAAAGTTCATATATATACTATATATATTATATATTATATTATGAGATAATAATAATAATGAATAAAAAAAATAATAATAATAATAATAATAATAATAATAATAATAATAATAATAAATATATAAATAATAATAATAATAATTAATAATAATAATAATAATAATAATAATAATAATAATAATAATAATATTAATATAAAGTAATTATTTGAACTTGAATTTAAAATAATTATCTGAATAATAATAAGAATAATAATAATGAATAATAATAATAATAATAATAATAATAATGATAATAATAAAGAAATATATATATATAATATTACTATATATATATATATATATATATATATATGATATATATATCATAATATATATTATATTAATACTATATATATATAATTATATATGACAGAATAGAAACCCTAAAATAAAACGTTGGTTATTTAGATATAGAATGTCAAAAACACTTAAAATATAAAATTGGAGGACGTTTCACAACTCCCTAATAATATAAGAATTTTTTCTCTTCTTACTCTTTGCACAGGACCTGAATGAGGATCCTGCATTTTTTGGGCCGAAACGCCTTCCAATTTTACATTTTAAGTGGTTTTAGTTATATATATATATATTATATATATATATATATATATATATATATATATTATATATATATATAATTATAAATAGTATATTATAATATATATATATATATATATATATATAAACTTACAACAGTGTATATATTTTATGTGCTCTGAGAATTTTAACGAATTTATTTGATATCTTTTAGATGTTTAAATCTGAGAAGTTTATTTCAAATATCTTTTATAATTTTAATGAAATTTTTTTGATATCTTTTAGAAGTTTAAATCTGAGAAGTTTATTTGAAATAACTTTTATAATTTACAGTATATTTGGGACGGTTTATTTCTGAAATCACGAATAGTACTGGAAAGTTTAGATACCAGATACCACCAGTGTGTTGAAATCCATTCTTTAAACAAAATAAAGTAGTAACAAAGTCTCTGAGACCATTAAAACTTTGGTTTAATGTGATGATGCCTCAACTACATTAATTTTTCTGACTATATTTGTACTAACTGCGAACAACATAGGAGATTAAAAAATAGCATTGTTTAATTCCTTATAACTTTGAAGTTTAAAGTTGTTTAAATTTAACAATTAGTGAGACTGTAATTCAGCTAATATCTTCAAGTCAGGCTTGCCAAAATGAGGAGTTTACAGAAGCTTTAGACTGTCAGATAAATTGATCTTACCTAAACAAAGTCTATATGAATTGGGAGCTTCTCCTGTTCAATTGCGTAAGTATTAACTACTTGAGAAAGGAATACTGTTTCTTGGAATTATTTCCCACTCAAATAAATGATTATTACATATACTTAATGAATATAAAAGAAGTACCAGAGCAATTTAGAGGGAATGCCTAAATTTAGTTTATAACACATTTAAAATATTTTAGATGCAAGACATGAGACAAAGGAAAACAGATATTCAAATCCACAAGACAAACAATTATCCTTAATAGAAAATTCGAGTGGGTCACAAGCAGGGCAAATATTTACAAGTAGAGAATTAACTTCAAGCAAAAATATCAAACTGTAGTGAACAAATTAAAAGGTTAGACTTATTTTTGAATATTCCGATAGATTAAAGCAGCAAATTGAAATTAGTTAACGTGAGAACATGGTACTTATATATCTGGTATGAATGTGGTGAACTTGCTTACTTAGTTATTGATCTTATAACAAAAAAAAAAACACTTAGGACTGTCTAAATTTGCAAGTAAAATTTTGTGTGAGAATGGTATAATTTTATGAAGATGGTGAAATAAGCAGAATATTTCCTGAGAAAAGTGAAATCTTAAGCGTTAGAAATAAAGGTGAAATTCGGGAGCACAAACAAAAAAATTTGTTGTTGGGAAACCTAAAAGAGGTATATGTGAAATACAAGATTTGTATTGAGGAAAACATGGATAATAAAATATGTTATGAAAGAAAAAAACATTCTTAAAAACTCCGTCCCCATCATAATATCCAGGGATGAACAAAAAGTTTCATAACAAAAGTTATGAAAGCAGAACGTGCTTTCTGTTAATGAAGAAATGAGAATGCCGCGTGTCAAAATCAGTGTAAACAGAAAAGAAA
>JABUQX010059867.1:0-5000 GCA_015478945.1 Trachelipus rathkii | reverse complement strand
GACTGACAGTGAAAAGTAAAGTTGTGGAAACTGATTCTTATATAAAAATGAGTTTGCCTAAAAAAGAGAAAGCCCACAGTAGAAATTTCAGATTTTTCGGGAAAATAATTTAAATCTCTGATCACTGCCTTAGCAGGTTGGGTCCATAGGAGTGTTCAAAGCTTATAAGAGAAATGATATTTCCTAGGATAGAGATAAATATTTAATTTTTTATTTTTAATACCATTGCTTAAGTTTTGACTCATATTAGCAGGAACCAATGGTATCAAACAAGCATGAGTGCTTTGGTTCAAGGAAACCGTTTTGCATTATATTTCCCCATTTTCACTATATCATGCCAACAGAGTTGAAAGAAGATAATATTTTTAGTTTCGCTTACTATAAGAGAGTAGTCAGACATGTGTAGTGTATATGATCATATGGTAGTTTTCACTAGCTTATGTTATTGATAATTAAATAATTTTATTACTTTTTAATTAAGGCGATATTAAAGAAGAAGAAAAGGAAAAAGATTTGGCTAAAAAAGAAATCAAAAAACCGAATACAAAACAAATAAAACATTGATTTATAAATAAAACAAATGCAATGTAAATTCAGGTTAAATATGCAATCAACAAGTTATTTTTAATATTAACAAGCGCAAAGATCATATATCTCGCTGTATGCCTGAGACAAGCTACAATGAACTATATTCATATCATGCGTTCAGGAACATAGTTTATAGGTCCAATATTCTCGCCAACAATCTGTTCCGAAACTTACTGTACCTGAACCCATTTCAGATATTAACAAAAAAAGCAATGAAATATTCTGTAGATACCGGGAAAACAAAATTGACAATTAGACGTTAATTGTGTTTGAAGAGATTAAGCATATTAGAAGGAAATCTGCGAAACCATAAAATCTTCACTCCTTCCAGAGCCTCCCAAGAGAATGCAATCAAAAAACTATGGTTTGCTGTTTTCAAAACAAATCCTTTTATAAGATATTTATGAACCATATATTTAGTAGGAAATTGACAAAAAATTTTAGAATGACATATGGGTATATCTTAGCTTCGGATCTCCAGAACGAAGATTGCTATGAACTTACAATGGAAATTTGAGAATTAAATTATATCGGAAGAAGCTGTCGATATTCTTTGAAATATTGAAATAGATCAAGATTGTAAAGTATAGATCAAGATAATCTAAGACTTGTAAAGTTATACTGTGTTATGGCAAGTATATAATATATATATATATAATACTATTATATATTATATAATATATATTATATATATAATATATAAATATACTATATATATATATTATATAATATATATATTATATTTGTGTGTGTGTGTGTGTGTGTGTGATGTGCTGTTGTGTATGTATATATTTATTAAATCTCATCTGGTCAACACTCATTTACTACTTGAAAGATTTCTCCTCTTGACGAAAAAAATGGAGGCAATCCGGGTTACTAATGTTTGGATCTTCTCTCCAGTACTGATTAAGAAATTTTTTTTTCTGTGTTGTTGATATTGTAAATTAACCAACATTAACTAGTATCTTTTTTTTTAATATGGAGTTAATATTTAATGTTTAACAAGGTAATCGTATTATTAAATTAATAGATAGATTACAAAATAAAATACTATTTGATATTAGACATTCATAACATTCATGAGATGAGAATATATTGTACGACTCTGAAGTTTGTGAAGATAAAGAGTTTGGGTTCTCGAGGCTTTTCCAGGGAGTTCTGATTTTCATTGCAACTACTGTGACTCAAAGAGTAGATCGATAAGTTTGAATGGTGAAGGTTCCGGGTTCGGTCCCCCGTAAAATAAAAAAAAAAGTATAATTTTGAATATGAAGAATGAAAACTGGAAAAATTTAGAACTAAAGCAAGGATAAATGAATGTTTTAGAGGAATCAGATGCAACTGTGTACACTGCGATAAATGTCCCAACGAAAAAATGATAAAAAAATGTCCTAACGAAAAAATTACAAAAAATATCACAACGAAAAATGACGAAAAATGTCACAACGAAAATATGACAAAAAATGTCACAACGCAAAAAAAATGACAAAAAATGTCACAACGAAAAAATGACAAAAAATGTCACAACGAAAAAATGACAAAGATGTTACACCGAATTTTTCCAATTATTTTCATACTAGGAAATAAATTGGTGAAGCCACTTTACTATACAATTAATGTCTTTTCGATGTGGAAAAGATATCGTGACATTTTTTTGTCATTTATCTGCCTCGGTGCATTGGGACATTTTATGAATTGTGTCAATGGCACAAGCAGCAATTCTTTCGGTGGAGGGGGTGTATTTTACAGAGTACCGATTTTTTTCTGCTCTGAAAATTTTAATAAAATTTTGATTTCATTGTTTTCGGAGGAAGCTGAAGCCCCTCGGACCTCCCCCTGCATACGCCAGTGCATTGAAATTTGAATGTATGAGAGAAAGAGAGATTATTCTATTCTGACTGGTTACGCTTTAATAGAAGCCCTTTGAAAGAGATTCTAAAAAGGATTTATTTGACCCAGATCACTTTCGTCTCTTTTAGAAAGGTAAAAAATGGAAATTTTAAAAGTAATTTAAGTAATCTTTCAAATATCTCAAATTTTTTAAATACTATTTTGAATATTCAGTTAGTAAGCATATTTTCAAAAAGATTTTAAAAACGGATGAATAAAATGAAAACATTATTATTATTATTATTATTATTATTATTATTATTATATTATTATTTATTATTATTATTATTATTATTATTATTATTATTATTATTTATTAATTTTATTATTATTACCATAATTTAATATATTATTAAACATATTGTTAGATTATTATTATTATTTTGATATTATTATTATTATTATTATTATTATTATTATTATTATTATTATTATTATTATTATTATTATTATTATTATTATTATTATTATTATTATTATTATTATTATATTATTATATTACTTTATGATTACTATGTAGATATTATTATTATTATTAATATTATAATTATTATTATTATTATTATTATTATTATTATTATTATTATTATTATTATTTATTTTTATTATTATTATTATATTATTATATATATTATTATTATTATTATTATATTTATTAATTATTATTATTATTATTAATTATGTATTACTCACCTTCTCTTCCCAAGACTGGGAGTAAAGATGCGATACATGCACTAGAAACAGGAAAGTAGTTAGAAGAATATGACGCAAATTTGAAAAAGAAAGCCCAGCCTTGACGGCCCCTTTATACCATTTTAGTGAGACACTTCGTCGCAGTCAGAAAAATCCACCATAGAGGTTCACGGGACCGAGAAGGACCTCACTATGCGCATCTCCGTCAATTGTAGGTTCATCCCTTGGCCCAAGGGGGCCACAACCCATACCCCATCACAAAACTCCGCCATTCACTCCTATTATGTATCTTTCTTCTCACCTCTGCCAAACTCATATTCTTTCTTCTCCAGGCATTCCTTTACTGACTCAATCCACTTTTTTCTTCGGTCACCCAGCCACCCAATCCCTCACACTATACATCCCCTTAACCAACCAACTATCATCCATCCTTTCCCCCATGACCAAACCATTTCAATGTACTTTCATTTATTATTTTATTTACTAATTTCTTCACACTACACAACTCCCTAATCCGTTTCATTCTCATTGTAATCAATTCTTCTCACACCTAACATACTCCTAAGATTGTCCATCTGAACACATTGTACTTTGATCTATACCTCTTATTCCAGACCCATAGTTTCACTACTATACATTAACACAGGTATCAACATACCCTCAAGTAAGGCCCTTTACATCCATCAAATATTTAATTGCACCAGCCACTTTCCTACCATTCACAACTTCCTACTACCACATTTGCTCATCTGTTCCCTTTTCACCAACATGTATCATAAATATTTAAGCTCAGACACTTGTTCCAGTTGCTCAACATTTTACATAACTTCACACCGAGGGCTGTCAAAACTCACAACCATAACCTTACTCTTATATACGTTTACTTTACCAATTATCTCAAACTCTTTTCAGATTCGCCACACAAAGCCGAATTCATCCGCAATTATGCATAGGTAGTGGCACTCTCCACCCACATCCATTCTCCATCATTCTAACCACCTTCCCCTGCCACCCCCACCTCTAATTCTTTCATAACCCCATTCATATACAATTAGAATAACCAAGGAGACATACATCCTTCCCTCACTCCGCTATTAACATTAAACCAATCACTTTCAAAACTCCATTTATCTTACACACGCTTCACTATGTCATGCATACTTTGATTCCATTCAGCAAGCATACCCCACTAACACCCAACTATATATCACTAACACCTTTCATAGAGCTTCCCTATTAATCTTACCAATCCTCCTGTTGCAAATCCATAAAACCTTAAAGTACAAATTTATTCCTTCTTCTCATTTTCTCCAATCATTGCTTCAATGTAAAGATTTGATCCTCACATCCTCTACCACTTTTAAACGCACCTTGTCTTCACCAATTAATCCCTCGTCACTCGACTCACCCTTTCGACCAAAATACCAGCATATCAATCTTCCCTACAACAGTACTCAATAACTAATTCCCCTATAACTCTCACCAGTTACCTTATGCCCGTACCCCTTATTATAAGGCGTTACTATTACGATCCTCCTCGCAATCCCTCCGACTATACTCTCCATAAAACGCTTTGGTTATCACAATACTTATCCAAATCTAACATCAATTCACAATCTCGCCTCCAATCTTGATCATTTCACCAGTGATTTCATTTATACCTGCAGATTTACCTTCAAACTTATCATTCATACCCATACCTTCTCTTTACTAATGGCTTCATCCTCAAAATACTTATGCTTCTTGCACCAACAAACCCACACACATTCACTGTACCACCTATTTATTACTTACCCTGTCCCCGTTGAGATTGTTTCACAATTAAATAC
>JABUQX010059866.1:0-23013 GCA_015478945.1 Trachelipus rathkii | reverse complement strand
CTTAATAAGCGTAATAAACAGTGAAAATATTTACACACAAAGTAAATAATCATCTATGTTTTGATACAAGACTCACCACATATGAAAACCAATTTCAAACCGTAAAATTACAAATGTATATCAATCTCAATCACTTTGGGCTTTAATCCAGTCCTCAAGAGGTTTGTTGTTTTTTACTAAAATAATGCAAACTGTTTTATATTTTGGTGGTATGAGGTATTTCTTGTTAAGCTAAAAAATATACCTACGCTTCTAACTAATGCTGAAAAAGCTTCTCTTTTAACATCTCTCTCACTTTCACTTTGTTTGGAAAGGAGATCTTCTAAGCCTGCAATTTATCATTTTCCCACAAAAAGGGGCCTTACAGTACTTTATCTAGATTTGAAAGTGTTTTCCAGTTTTTCCTGAACATCCAGGCTAGCTTTTCTAAGTATATTAAAAAGGCACTGATATAAAAGCTCTACCTGTTTTTTGAAGCAGTAATATGCCATTTTTCAAATGCACTTCACACAGCTTACAAAATGCACCAACCCTAATATGATCAAAGTACAAACATTTGAATTTAGTTTCCCACTGCTTTTGATATTTAATTTAGCGTGTTTTTTTGAGGCGGGAACTATAGGTTCACTTACCATACCTTGCGATTCTTCATCATTATAACCAATTTGATTGCTACAAATCTACTTTGTGTTGGCTCTTCAGTATGTCTTTTCTTAATGAAAAATTCATGTAATTTCTGTTGCCTTGCTATTCTATGCAATGTACATAGCTAGCTTACAAAGTTACAGGAGTTTTTGCAATACAGCTTTCACGTAAGCATACACACACACAATATAAGATAAATTCAAATTAAAAAAAAAAATGGAGCCCAATTTTTATGATGCCTAGGTATTTATTTTATGCTTAACACATCATTATTCATACACGATTACAAGAGAAATAAGCTATGCAGCAGCTTTTTGCATTAAAAAAATTATACATGTAAGAGAAATATAAAAACTGTACAAAGCTATATATATATAATATATATATATAATCATATATTTTATAAATATATATTATTAATATATTATATATATATATATATATATATAACTAATATATATATATATATATATATATATATATATAATATATGATATATATATATATTATATCTATATATATATATATATTATATATATTATATATATATATAATATATTATATAATATATATATACTAACTATATTTATATATTCCGGTCCGCCGGAATTTGACATTTTTTTCCGGTTCGGTTCCCGCCGACTCTTTAAAAATTACGGCTGGTACCAGCATTACTAATCTACATCTGAGAAAAAATTTGCTGCTAAGGATATTACTTTTACAGACCCTAGCCCATCTTTTAACAAAAAATGTAATAGTAAGCCTTATGTAGCATTCATACAGTGTATTTACATATCTGCAATATTATTTTAAATAAGCATTTACGTTCAAGTACACTCCAAAAATAGGAATTATAACGATAATATTCTCATTCAAATATTCAAATTTAATTTCCCAAAATTATTTATACTATATATAGTATTATATATATTATATATATTTATATATATTATTATATATATTATATTATATATATTATATATATAATATATATATAATATATAGAATATATATAATATATATATATATATATATATATATATTATATATATATATATATATAATATTATATATATATATATATATATATATAATATAGATATCATATAATTAAACTTTCTTTAAAACACTTTTGAAAAATATTACTGAATTGTGGTGAAGTAAAAAAAAACTTCACCAGTTTGGGCGATATTTTTTAAACGTTTTCTTCAAAATATATTTCTTGCTTTCTGAAAATTGAAAATAATTTCTCATGAATAGTGGGCGAGACTGGAAAGGAGAGTAATTTTTGGGCTTAGTACTGCTAATGTTTGGCAAATTTTACTTTGGTCACTTTCCACCCATTAAGTAATTCTTCTTTTCCCAGATTAGAAATGATTTTTCTGGTAAAAAAGTATTCAATTTCTTGAAGAATTTCACCTTTTGAAGAGGCCACTGATTTTGCGTTTTTTTTCAGTTTTTACACACTAACGACTCGCTGTCACTGAAAATTGCCAAGAGGTAAAAAGTACTTTGCCAAAATATATTCTTTTTCTTAATAACTCCTGATGATTTTGAGGTACTTGGGCAAATCTAAGTTTATTGTAGATAAAGCTTGTTTCTGAAAATGGAAGATGAGCTCATCGCCTGAACATTTTCTGTCTGCTACTACTGATTATTCAATTGATCTACCTTCAATTAATTTGCATATTTCTTCAAGCATCCATTTTCTATCAATTCTCTTATTTCATAGAAAATAAAGTCAACAGTTGATATCTTGGGATCTACTACAAAACGAATTTAAAACAATTATCATGTGTTTGATATATGTCTTAAGTAACTTTGCCAGTAATTTCGTCTTTTCCTAATGTTTACTGATGCTTTTGAGGTACATTGGCAAATCTAAGGTTCGATTTGTTGATAATGCCCTTGTTTCTGAAAATGGGATAGATGAACTCATCGGCCTGAACCTTATTCTGTACTGCTACTTACTATTATCACTTTCTACCGTCAATTATTTTTGCATATTCCTTCAAGCATCCATTTTCTACTCATTTCTCTTATTTCATTAGAAATAAAAGTCAGTTTGTATTTGGATCTACTACAGTATTTAAATCAATTATCTTGTTTATTATATGTTTATTGATCCTTTCTCTTCCTTTTTTAATTCATTAAATTAAATACTGTAATGCCTTCTTCAGCTCTTCTTTTAAAGTCTGAACTCGGCTGTCAGCCTCAGAGTTTTGAGAGATATGCCTGGACGAGCTCAATATGGAGAACTAATTTGATGATATATCTGATTTTGCTTCTATAGTTCACATAACCATGAGAAATAGTTGCAAACTCTTAGAATTTTTCAAGTATATTTTGTCCAATTTATTAAGCATCAAAGCCTTGAATGATTGCATGTTCTAAATATAAAACTTGCAGAAGTCTTTTGCGAAAACATTTCAATATCTTTCTAGAATCAAATATGTGCTATTCTACCTATTATTACACATCTTGAATTGGCGATAATGGGCTTTGCAAGATGATGATCCAAGTCTCTTTGGTATTCTTTTAGTTCAGTTTACAGGCTTAAAAATCGAAATGCTTGGAAATGGGTACAAAATTCCTACAATTTCTTTATCCAAATTACACTGTTTCTTTGAAAAATAAGGCATCTTTAATAACAAATTTGAAGTTTATGAATAAAAAAAAAAAAAACTTGTGCCATCCTGCAAAAAAGAACAACTTTTATTATGTATTTGCTCCATCCTCGAAGGAGTCAAATGGATTTTGTTAGGAGGCATTTCCCAATTATTCGTCATAATTCAAAACTTATAGTAATTTTAATTCCAGAATGAGACCTTGGGAAATACTTACAATGGAAGTACACAGTCCATTTTTTCAAACCGCTGGTAAGCCAGAGTGCAGTTAAAGAAATAAATGACTTGTTTTGAATTATTTAGCTCTCCGTATATCTGTAGTACAATGCATATCTGATCAGGCCTTAGAGACTTCTCGAAGTAATGCTTGATCATAATTTCCTGTAGAAGTTGGTAACATCTTACTACAAAATATTTTCTACTGGATAAGATTATTTTGGTTGAAGATGGGCAATAAGTTCTTTGATGAATCCCTGCTCTTCAGTGCTTGTGAATGGCTGGTTACTCATTGAGATAAAATTCATTATTTTCTGTGATGTGGGGTCATTGAAGATATGCCAAATTGTTTTTGGGGAGAAACTCTCTCAAAACTCACTTATCTCAAGGCTTGGATCTATTGCTCTTTTGTAGTTCCCCTGTTCTAGGAAAATGCAAGACTCTCCCTTTTAGCTGATAAAATTCTTTGGACTTCCACGATCATTCCTGTCGATGACGATTTTCCTGAGTGTTCATGAAACGGCGTCGGGTAGGTCTACAAGTAAGCATGTTGTATGTGGAAAGTTATATAAAATATTTGTTTCCTAGCATTATCTTAGTAATTAAAGCGAAAGTTCATGAGGAAATGCCTGTTCCAAGCCGGAATTCAGGGCCGGAAAGTTTTATTTGTGATTCCGGCGAATTCCGGTTCCGGACACGGACTAAAATTTTCTAGTTCCGCTGTACACCCGCTATATATAGATATCATATATATATAGATAATAGATAGTTAGTAGTATATATAATATATGATAGTGGTGAATATCATGATATAGATATATAGTATATTATTATTGAAAAATTTTGGTAGGGTAATATGTTGCGTAGTATTTATCGAGTCACTAATCTACGATTTGAATTAATCTTTGTATTACCTGTATGAATTCTTTATTCCAGATCTTAGTTTAATTATATTAAACCCTTGGTTGGTGAAGTCTAACCTACGCCAACTATCTGGTCTCTTATAAGGCCTTTAGGTGAGTATTGTCGTGTGTTATAGTGCGGTTTATCCTCGTCAACCGGTAATTTGTAGTATATCTAATTTTTTACCCTTTACAAGTTGTTTTAAGTATGAAAGGAATGGGATGAAATATTGGGTTATACGTTTAGTCTCTACTTTGTGTATTTATTTATATTTCAATTTATATCCAAAGCGGCATTGTACGTGAATATGACTTACATTATACGAATCTGTTAAGAAGAAAAAAGAGAAGGTATCGCAGTAATTCGTTTATAAAACAATATGTCTGGTGCATAAACTTAAGATTCTCAGCGTATTCTTTTGATTAACAAATACAATCTATATGCTTATTATTAGAAAGAGGAGTATATTCCGACTTCTCTTGTTGCATCCTTTTTTATTCTTAAGAGACTAAAAGATGTGTGCAGCTAAGAAGTATCCGTCTGAAAGACAGGTCAGGCTACAGTCACATTTCTCTTTGTCCCTCCGATTCTACTTCTGTCTTGTCTTACATTTTACTGACATCACCTGTACAATTATTGAATGACATTCTATATGTTTGACCCATCCGATAGTAGGAGACGATCGGCAAAGTCGTGTTTCCGACCTTGGGGTGTATCCAATTTATATTTGTATTTCGCTTGTATTGTCCTCACGATCATTTGGTGGTTTAATCCCCTCTAAGGCAATATCTATTCTCAAACCTACTATTATTATCTGGTTTGATGTGTATTTAGCACTTAAACTGATTCTTTCCAATGGTGCGACGCTAATAAAGATGTATGCCATACGGATTGCTTATTTCGTCATCCATCATCTCTTGCCATCATCAGTTGCAAACAATGTATGGCCCTTCCTTCTAAGCCGTCGTTGAAAGCGCTTGTGTTTCTGCTTCAATAGGGATCGAGGCAACACCTCGGTGGCTACTTCTTTGATTCCAATTAATTATTGAGGCATTTGATCCCGGTTGCTATCGAGTTAATTGAACCTACCTATGTATTCGGCAATTTTGAGAATTTTCCTATCAGCTATTTCTTCCAGAGAAGCATCTGAGTGATATACCTCTATTTTTAGTTTTCTTCCCCGTAATTTCATCACTTTCACTGTGTATCATCTTTGATTTTTATTTCTGTACACACCTTATTAACTTTTACTCCATATTCATGCAGCAAGTAGATATTCGTATTGTTACCATAATTAGGCTGTTGCACTCAGTCGAAAGCAACAACATCTGTCTTTGCTATGTTGTGCAATCCAATTCAGGAGTGGCCTATCACCGATCCTATAGTTCAGGTTATTTTCTCTGCCTCGCTTAAAATACTTATCTTTCTAGAGTAACTTAATCCTGCTTTTTTATCAAGGTATTCTTATTTCTCAATGTATTGTTATTTGGTACCCAAAACCTGTAATAATTCATGCGAGAATTGATTTGACGTTGCACCCCAGGTGTAACTTTTTAAATTCACTGTTGATCTTTGACCCAAATTTTTCAACAATTCTTTGAATCTGATCTCACGATGTATGACTTAATAAGAAACTTCACTCCCTGCGAGAGTAGAAAAATCATCTACATATGGGCCACACTTAGATACTACAGTTCATTGTTCTCTCTTCCAATAATGAATAAGCGCCTCGTTTCATCATAAACTTTTAAATTGCCTTGGTTAGCCATTCCCTGAGTATAGCACACTACACTCTCATACCATACTTTGGATGGCATCTCTTAACGACGATTCTTCTCTCCGTCTTACGTTCTTCTTCAGTTTTCCATACTTGTCTCTTCTCGGCTCTCTTGGTCTGGGTCGTCTTCTCATATTACACTTATCCTATCTATCTGGTTTTCCTTTGCCCAGATAATGCTGGCCTTACATCTATCCGCATTTCTGAATTTTCCGAGTCTCTTTTATTTAATTGATGGCTGCTACACTCAATTTCAGTGTGTCGTCCGTTGAGAACATGTTGGAGCAGTCCACGTGTCCCATATCTTTTATCTTTTCCCTAGTACATGCCTCTGCTGACTAATCTCAGCTTTACATTTTCCTTGTCACTCCTTGTCTCTGAAATTTTTTCTCTCGTCACCTATCCATTTCTGTACTAATCAACTCTTCTGTTCACAGCTGCACTATTTCAACTTGTTCATACACCTTATTGTTCTCTCCAGTTTTCCATTCTCTTTCACTTTTCGCTTCCAACACTTCTCATCTTCCAAAATCCTCCTATTCGTACTCGTCACTCCTGCCTGAGCTTCATCTTCTTATGTTTTGTCAATCCCGAGGGCCGATTATCGTATTCTTGGTTAAATCGGAAGTCCTAGGTTGACAATCTCCAGAAAAGCGAGTGGGTAATTCGTTTGTCTGATTTTGACCATTTGTAACCAATATCACTTTCCATGCTGGTGAACATTAGTGAGCTTTTTCGCGTTACTTCTCTTCCCGAATATTCTGTCATTTTTCTTGATAATTTTCCTGTGTGTTGCTTAAAACCCCTACTACTCTTTATATTCTTCTCCGATTTTTGAGTGATTTGCTCACTTCGCCCCTTTACCTGTTATTCTTTGTTTCCCGTCTTGATCATGATCGACAATAGGACCCTTCCCGGTCACCACTCGGACTTGCGGTGTTCCAGGAAGATTGCGATTATCAGCTTTATTCCAAAAGATTTTCTTCTATCGTAGTCAACATTAATACTCCTTCTTCTTGCATCCTTTTCTAACGGTTCTGAGTCCAAGCTCTCATCGTCAGTAGCGGCATCGCAATTCAGTTGTGAAACCATCTTTCGATTTTCGGCGCGTGAGTGTATTTCGGAACTCTTGATTCACTTGTTCTCTTGATCGAGTCAATGCCTGTCTATCTCGCCTCATCCTTCGATCTTTCTGCTCATCTGCTCTCTAGCTATTTTTTCGCTTGATCTCGGTTATGTGATGTACTCTAGCTATTTCTCGAAGGGTCCCCTCCATCGCGGTTCACCACTACTGTTTTTTCAATGTCTCTTCCATCAACTTGTTGCCCCGAGTTCCTCTTCATTCTCATTGGCTGCTGCTTTTCTCCTTCTGTCCATACTATACTCTGTCCTCTACACTGGCTGTTGTACTTCATTCATTGTTGTATGCTTCTCTTATCTGGACTGGTTCTCAACAGGTCTTCTTTGAATTTCTCACGGGTGTCGATGGTTCGTTATGCCTGCTATTATAAGCCTGCCTCTCTTGGCCTTTCGATGAATCTTGTCCAAAGTATTGTCTCATAATTTTGCATTCTATCATTCTTCTCATATTTGGCTTGTAATAAAGTAGGGGCTACTTTCATTATTCTCAGTCTATGATCGCTATTCATCTCGCTATACCTACACTGCGTCCTCGTCAAGACCCCCTTTGGCGGGTGTCGGTTTTTGCTTTCTTCCAAACACAAAGCTGTGTGGCCGAAAACCCGTTCTGCATGTCAAACAATTCTGGCATTTAGTGTCAGATTATAATTTCGCTGTCTCCTTATCATGAAACGATTGTTCTTTAACTTTTAGTTTTCATTAAACAATTTATTTACATAATGATCCCACTAAGGAAGTTCTCACAAATTCCAAATATTTACTCCATGGAGGCTTTCAAGCATGCTGTGCTCAATTGTTCATGCCAAGACCCTCTGTGAAGTGGGGGACTTCACTTTATACATTGTGAGAATTGTAGATCCACAATCGGAAAAGAATTCTCTAGGAGGTCCAAATCAACCTATCCATGTCTGTAGGATTCTTCTTGACTATAGTAACAGGTGTCTTTGGCTTTTATCCATTCGTGACCTGTGATTATATAGTATTCGTTGCTAATATAGTAGATCGACAAATAATACTAACGAAAAATATATAGTTATGTGAATCTACTCCCCAAGATCCATACTTTATGGTTAGGTACAAATTTAATAGATTTATGTAGCGTCTATTAAGGAAAGACCACTTCGACTGGAGTTGCCGTGTTGCCTTCCTTTCGTAGTTTGAGTTCTATAGAGAATGATGGTTATACAGTGTCACAATAGATCTTCGTTCCAAGTACTCTAAAGAAGTTCTCTTATATAATGTTTTCGCTCTAGTGGGTGTCTGTGTTTTAGATTTCCTACGTGGAAATTCTTTATCAGTTTATCGTTAATGATTGCTAATGACTAAGTTGTAGATGCGATCTTGAGTAACTTATTCTTGCTTCAATTGGTTTCGATTTTTATATACGCTATTGGTGGTGCCTCTGTTCCTAAACCACACCTTCCAATATTGTAATCTGTAAGAAGTTGTTTTCACACAGGGATGTGAACTGGTTCATGAGTGGTGTCTCTGTTGTTAGTCAGTTCCAATTGTTTAGTGATTTCTACACATTATAGAGTTTTTGTATGTGCCCAAGATCTACCAGGGTTCTATCGTCTTTCCAGTACAATAATTGATGCATGCCTCTTTTAACATGTGTTGCGAAATGGTCTTTATAAGCACCTGTGAGCCAAGGAACGTTATTCTTCTAACTGATTCTCTATGTTGTCAGTATAATTATTTCGTCCATTGCTCACCAAGTTGGTTATCTATCAAGATTTTTATGAACACTTTATAAGTATCTAATCTATGTCTATAAAAAGAGAACCGAGTGAATAAAAAATAGATCCGTTCATTCTTCATCTGAATTAGAATTTACCTATTTTATATTATTTCGTCCAATTCGGTTATAATCTGTATACTGGAGAATGGAATTAATGGTAGTCAATATCTATTATATCACAGATATTATGTCATAAGAGTGATAATCAATAATAATTATAATATCTCACAATAATGGAATTCGTACTTATTGGAATATTCAACAGTCACTTTCTGGTGCCAACCTCTCTTCATCGAGGTAAGTCGACCTTATTATGTAGTTAATTCTTTTCTGGTTAAAATTGACAGAGATCCCAATAGTCTAAATTTGCATTACTATCATCATCTTTTCTTTAGTCTACTTTCTTTTAATGTGTTTTATATCTCCCAAGTTCTTCAGAACATATTTCGCCATCGTTATTATGGTCTTTATCCATTGTAATTCTCCATTAATATATTGTCACTCCTCTCTTTATTACATCTTACTCTTGATCATTTTATGATTATATAATGAATTATCCATTAATTGATATAGTGTCATCATTCATAAATTTTACCATATCTCATTTTTCTTATTAGGTTATTATTTACCTCTGGTAGTTTTTATATCTTTTCGTTCATACTCATCCGATAAATCGATTTTTATTACTTTTTCTCTTTTGTTTCTTTTGGTTTCTTCTTATGTGTACTATTGGTTTACCCTACTTGAGATATTTCTTTCATATCCTTGGTTTTCCTTCTACGCTAAGCACCTCATATGACGAATTTGTCTTTCTGTATTTGACTCATATTCCGCTCTATACTCTCGAGTGACTAACCACTCCTCTATGTTCATCTGGATCTTCTGATTACGCGATCCAATTTTTCTCAATATATTTTAGAGCTATATAGTTGTCGCTGAGACTCACATCCGTACGTCAATAATCTCGCAAATACTCTCTAAAGTGTTCTCAATATATTTTTCCATCTTCGTTTATTTATTCTATCAGTTACTCATTAGCTTTTTAATATAATTAGCTCTCCTTCTCTATCTCAATCGATTATACTCTCTTTTTTTGGACTTTCTTTATCGATGTCTTTGTCCTTTTGTTTGCTTTTGTCCTTTTTCTGTCCTTTATCTTGTCTTATTTTTTTCCCTGTTGAAATGGCGAGAGTTCGGTTTTTACTATTTCTTTATAGTCTAATCGAATTGTTGTTCCTCTCAGAGTTTCCGAGTCGATAGTGAGGCATACTACAGAATACTACCATGCCTTCCTCTTCGGCTTTATTCTCTTATGATCTACTACCATGAAAGTGTAGTGATAGAAAATCTTTGAATGTTCCAATTTTTCGAATTCCCGACTTCTCCGTTAATGAGCTCAGAGTAGCGAATTCTTAATAATTCATTCTGTGTTTCACCTGAGAATTCTGTGAGGAAAATTGCCCAGGGTGAAACTGTTTCTGATAATAACGTATATGTTCCTTGACGATTTTCTCTTCATTTGTCTTCTGTCACTTTTGTATGAAACGTTCAACCTAAGAATATTGTTAGGGTTTCTTCTTTTATAGGAAAAGAGAAACGTTTCCGGTGAATGATGGTTAGCGGAATTCGTGGATTAACGTTCTGCAAGCTTAGGACTAAAAAGGTAATTGAGTAACTATGGCTCTGATTTACCACTGAAAATTTGTCAAATACGAAAGCTGCTTGGTCAGTACTCGGTGCGTAGTTTTATAATGTGAGTATACTAACTTAAATCTACGTATTGATAATTTAATATTGTAGATACTCTTTACTTTAATATGACATGGATTTCTTCTTGATTCACGATCTTAGTTTATATATTATATAATAACGCTCTGTCATTGTTGGTTGAGGTCTCCACTCCCCGCATCACAATACTGCTCTAAAGGCCTCTTCAGGTAGCGAGTTCTTTCCATCGTTTTAGTGTGGCTTCTTCATCCTGCCATCCTTATCTCTCTCTCTGCTTCTCTCTCTAGTCATCTTAAGTTTCTCTACAAGGTTCTTAGTAAGCTATGAAATGATGGTCTTAACTACTTGCTCTCTCTCTGTAATACGTGTCTATAATTTCTCTACTCTTGTTTCATTCTATTTTAATACTTCTCAATTTCATTTATCTATATCGCTGTTTTCGTGTGCAGATCTTACCAGTATACATTACTTGTTATAAGGAAAAGAAAAAAAGATATGCACATCTCATCGTGTCATTCAGTCTGTACTCGTGTTAACTACATCTTGTCGCATTACATCTGTTCTCATAGCTTTATCTTTTCGTTAATCTCAATATCTACTATTCTCTTATCTCTCCTTACTTTACGGTAGACATGTATCTATTTCTTCACGTACTTCTTCCTCTTGGCTGATCGGTTTTCTGTTTATAAGAGCACTTAGAGCATTGTGGGCTCACGCTGCATATCTAGTCTGTTCTTGTTTTTGTTTTACATTTCTATAGTTTGTACATCGCACGATTCTATCACGCACAAGTCCCTCTCTCTGTTCTCGCAGCGCGCTCTCTTAACTTCTCTCAGGCTCATGTGAATTTTTTTTTGTGATTCGGTTAAATCCTCTATATATAGATAATAAGGTTATCGGTGACTAGTGAACTATGAATATATTCTTAGTTATCGGTACACCCCTAAATATATATATTATTATATATATATATATATATATATTATTAATATATATTAATATATTAAAAATGGTAGGAATAAAATAGATAAGGGCTCGGATTTAAGGAATATTATAGAGTATTCTCATATTGAATTTTTACATAAAACCCAACATTACAGTATACCATTTTAATTAATTTAGATACTATAATAAATAACTATATAAAATACAATAACATCTTTTGTAATGTTCCGGTTCTTTAGCAAACAACTTGCTATTTATATATATTACCTATATACTATATATATTATAGTTAGGACTTAGTAAAGGCGTTAGAGTTGTATGATTATGATTGTGAGATTAGGTATATAGAGAATCAGATCTATACTTATTAACATTTTGTAATATTAACCTCGGGATCATAGGAGCTATCTGCCTGTGGTAGGTATGGAGTATGTCAAATCGGTGTATATATATTCCAGGTGTTACTTAAAATAATAAAAAGATATATTAAGTTTATATTTTATTAATCATAGTCCAATATACCAATTTGATTCTTTTTAAGAGGGTTTTAGTTCTGGTAGGTTATACAAAATGTATTCCCTTTCAATTATAGTTATAGATAATATCGACTTTTAGAATAATACATGTGAATAAGTTTTTTATTATAACTGTTTGATTATAAAATGAAAAATTGTAGAATTATGGATTATTAAATTATTTATTTCATTACTGGTGGTATATGTTCTAACCTATATACGCGCTTATATGAGGAATGATACTTTCTAAAATCGGCAATTACAGTATTAAATATATGTTTATATTGTTACCAGAATAACTATAAGTATATAGTATGGCAATTATAATATACTACATGAGGTTATATTATAACCAAAATTGGCTCTGATTCACCGACTCACGGCATTAATATAAATTGCTAGTATAGAAAGAGTAAAGGATATGAATTACGATATGTATAAACTCATCCATCTGGTTTTTTCGTATATTTATAGATTTATACAGTATTAATAATTATTTATAGTTGAACATATTATTTTATCGGATAATATATATTAATTTAAATATATTATACGAATTATATTTTCTGCATAACTATTAAAGGTATATCGTTCAGTATACAATATTATTAAAAATAACTATGAGTATTATATTTGTAAATAACCATGACCACTAAAATAAAAAAAGTATTTCCTCATATCATAAATAGTTGTCTATCAAAGTTTGTATGTTCTAGAAGGGGCGCTTATAAGAAGTTTGTTAAACTCGGCACCTCTCAGATTTTCTTATTATTTGATAATTGAGGTATTATTATTGCATTTATTACGGTTGTTACGCTATACAATTTTAACCTCTGATATGAATAATATGCCAACACAAAATCTTATGTGTAGTATTAATCAGTAACAACAGTCTAAGAAAACTGTGTCTAAATAAATTTGGGATTTATAACATAAAAGAGAATTTGAACAGATGGTCCGTAAAATATCACCACATACAGAGTGTGGGTTTTTTCCGTCTGATGTTCACACCTTTCGAACGGCTCGCGCCTGAATAAGCTTATATCTCTAATCTCACTTTTTTAATGGTTTTACTCGGTAGAGTGAAATTTTACGATTATTCATTTGGTTCTTTCTGTTGTGTTTATCTTACCCCTCTATCATCTATTCTCTGGTCCCTTGCAATCTCGATCGCAATACGTACATACAATACACCTCTGCACGCTACAGATGAAGTTGCTATATAGCCCGGCGAGTGATAAACGCCATCAGGGGAGACTCGTAGCGTAGAGTCTGCCATATACAAATGAGCATAGATAGGGGCTCAGTACACCCCGCCTCTGGACGCAGGTATTCCAGACTTTTTTCATTGAAATTTTATTTATTCCACTATAAGTTGTGTCCGGAAGATCTGCTGCTCTGAGGGGAAACTCCCATGCTGCCGCGGTCCACTCTGCCACCTGCATCCCATGAGAGTTAACCATGGTGATGAACATAGCACTTCCTCCTACTTGAGAGGAAGAGAGATTGGATATGCGATAGGATCCTACAAGATACTCTTATGAGGAAAGACTTATTGGAATATCTAGGCATATAGTATGATAATGAAGCGCGTGGTCGAGGAAGCACGCTCTTTGAGGAGTTCAAAAATGTTTAAGGATGGTTTATAAACGTCTACTGTGCGATAGAGTTTTTGGGTTAAAGACATAACACCAAAATTGAAAAGAGATGGTGAGTACTTGGTAGTTATAACAAATAGAATAGGAAAGAAATTTTAGTGGCGTTTATAATGAATGAGAATGATCTATAGTGTTGGACTCAGTGTAGTGATGAATAAAGATGACGAAATAAATATGTAAGCGTATACATGAAAGTTAGTCTGTGATAATGTAGGTCAACTTATACCACTTTGCAGCAAGATGATGCCTTATGAAAGTAAAGGCATATAGGATTATTAGAAGGGGAATAAAATGATATAAGAGAGTCGTGGACTCTGAAGGATGAATCTATTGCGTTATAGCGGGGCTTTCTGTTCACAAGCTTGGTTGAGTATTATTTTCTTTATTCAGCATATCGGAACTCAGATAAACCGCCAATAAACACGGCATTTGTAACTATGGTTTAGGGATATATGATTCGGGAAAATTCATATTTTGAGATATCATATATTTATTTGACTGAATGGTGCCGAAGCCTGGGATTAATTATTTAGATATAGTCGCAGAAGTACGCTGAATGTTTATAGTCATTCACATTGTATGTTATACTATTACTTTATGTGATGTAGTGGATACATCTTTTCATAAGATGATGAAATTCAGTTGTAAAGCACTAACTTTCAATTGATAAGGGAGAAATATAAAGTGGACTTGAGGATTTTAGTAAAGCTCAGCTAGGGGTATATGAGGATGATTGGAGTGATTAATGTACAAAATAGTAAAAGCACAGAAATTTCTCACTCAGGAGAATAGAAGGGTCGATGGTACAAATGAGGACAGATTATGAAAAATAAAGTAAAGGTTTGTAGTCGGCAAGAGGAAATGTCTTCTAGTGAGGGCCGGTGCTCAAAGAAAAATTAAGCTAATTTAATTAAACTATTGTTTAATAAAGGCAAACTTATACTAAATGATGATGAAAAGAAAAGTTGTAATATGTTGAAGAGAATGGTATAGATATTAACAAAGGAGCGCACGTGAATAGCTATGGTTGCAGGAACATACGCACATCTCTGTGATAAGAGAAATAAGAAGACTAAATCATTCTCGGGATAGTATTTGTTGGATAATAATATAGTACGAGAAAAATGTATAGAGGTAGAAAATGCAGACAAGACGGAGGTAAAGAACTATAAGAGTAGATACCCGAAAAGCCGAGATGATGTGAATAACATGAGATCCCATTTAAAACGACGTGAGAGATGTTGTGTAATATAGGAGTAGTAAGCCCGAAAGATAATATTTTATGCTCGAGAGAGGAAGGTATCTGTAAGGAATGTAGAGGTTGAGTAGAGAGTTGTACAATGTATAAGAGTATATTAGATTATTAATGAGTGAGTATTCGTTTCGTATTAGTATTTTTGGGAAGTGTATAAAAATATGTGGGTACCTTAAGAGGGAAGTTTTTTTATATCGTGGAATATAAGATATATGATGAAAATAATTCGGGCGTATTTGGAGGAGTATATAGAAATTTTGTCAAAAGATTCACTTCTTTTGCCATTATTAAAAAAATTATATTCGTTCATTCTCCATTAAATTATATATATATAGTAAAGATAAAAAATTATAAATATTAATATGATAAAGATTATGATAGAATGTAACAATGTGGTTCATCCCTCGAAAATAGAAAGATTATGGTATTTGATGAGAGACGCAAATAGATGAGTATATATACTAATAATGGCAATAAGATAGTAGTGATGATGATAGAAGGAATTAAAAGATAAAGTGAGAATAGGAGTGATAAGTAGATAATTTTAATGTAATAGATACATATAGTATAGATATAAAAAGAAACCCTGAAATCGTTATTCTGAAAAGGAGAAGTTGTTACGTGGGTATGAGCTATTAATGGACTTGGGGATGACTGCCAAGGTATAAATTGTCTTATAGGTGGAATGAGATTTTATTTAGGGACATATGGATTGTGGTCTGGCTAGTAATAATTATTGGGTCCTAATAAAGTACAGGAACAATAGAGAAATTAGTTTATTGAAATATAAATTGTGTAATATTTATATGGAAAAATTGGAAATTGAGGCCAATATATTATGGGGTGCGAGAGTGAACCTGATATTAGTTATTTTAGTGAAATGGCTTAGCATTTCAGGAATGAGTATGAACAGTGTTGTGTGAGAAGAGATCTTATTTGTAAGATATTAGACTCATATATGGGGCTAACTTGTGCAGCTGAATAAGTGTCATGAGTGAATGAAAGCAGTGGCTGAAAGAGATAGAATGTTGATATGTTAAAATATTCATAAGAAATGGTATAATTAAATTAGTTAAAATAATTAATGTGAGTTGATTGTGGATCAGTAGATTGCCTTGCAAAGAATAATGGTCTAGTTATTATGTATATTGACGTATGAATGTACATCGCATTTCCCCGACACAGGTCAACTGGTTATTATATGGTTGAAAAATTTGTATAAGACTTGAACTACAATTAGTAACAAGTACACCAGCTAGTGAGACACACTGAAGCTTATGGGGCGATTCCAGCAAGGATGGAAATATGGAAACACTTTGTGAGCACCCAAAGATGGTAGTGATTGAACAATCTTGTTGAGAAAATGAGAAATAAGAAGAAAAAATTTAATGTAACGGGGAAAAGAAAACAAACAGAAACAAAGAGAAATAGAATAAGTGGATGAAAAAATTAAAGAAACTCGCATATATGGATGACGCATTGCTGATAGGAAGTTAGAAATTTGGAAGGCCAGAGATTGATAGATATGTGTGTTAGGAAAACATGACAGTGGGTAGGCCAAAAAAAAAAATGGGGAGGAAGGGGTAGATAGTGAGATTGGTAACCGTGCACCTCTGCCTTCGTGGAGAGATGTCGGTGTGGCCCAAAAGATCCAGGGGATAGGGTGATGTGGGGGGATGTGTGGTATACTTGGACCGTAATTATGACGTGATATTTCGCTATATAGGTAGTGTTCTGATCAGGATGTCTCCAGTGGAATATAGAGGTCTTAAGAGAAAGAATTAGAAAAAGTAGAGCTCTCAGAGGCTATGAGGTTTGTGCCATACCACCATATATGGCAGGATAGATAAATACTATATGAGTGGTAATAGAGAACAATGGATGATGTCATCGCTAGGAAACAACGCATAAAGATAATATTATACACTCATATGGAAGGTATAAATGTACCAGATAAAAGTTACCATGGGGATAGGGAAATGGGAAGTAAGGATTTAACCTTGCATAGATTGTGCTTTGGTGAGCCAAAAAAATTGGGTGAGTGGTCAGACGAGACCAGACTTGCTACATAGTCAGCAAAAGAAGTTGCGTCGGTCGGGGTGAATCAGGACACTAAGTAAAACTTGTCTCCCTCCTTTTCCCTAATACACTTTTTTGGAATTTTTTTTTCCTGAAAATCATGGGCACATAGTAGGTCATAAGCACACAAACAAATAATAATGTAATTATAATGGAGATCACCATCCCTAGTTATTGGATGGCTCCATTATTGTTTTATTTTTGTTTAATAAAGTATCCTCTGTTATCCATCCCGATTGGATGGATACTCATATAAATATGCATTTCATTATATTGTGTATGGGTGTGTATATATATTCATTTATCTTCATTTATGGCCTCTTGTAGCTTGGAGATCCATTGTTAATGTTTTTAAATTTTTAGTTCTTTGAATTTTTCTATAAATTATATATTGTACCCTTTATGATTTGTGAAAGTGAAAGCCTTAATAAGGAGTTGCGCCAGTATTATATCTAAAGGATGCGAACAAGCTACACTTCTAAATTAGTAAGGTGTGTGGATGATTAGTATTTAGCACTTTACTTTAAATCAAGGATACTAATGACAAGGTGATTTATACAATAACATACCATATAAATCTTTTGTGTTAAGACATTGCATTTTCCAGCACTATGTCTTTATAAGTTCGTAAAGATTAATTGAGAGAAGCTCAAATGTAATACAGGTATGAGCTCGAAATGTAAAATGATCGAACATATGAATAATATTCATAGAGTTGTCTTTATCTTGTTTTCTAAGGTGCTCGAGAATTCGAATTTCTTCTTGAGCTTGTCTATGAAATCGTTTTTCATTACGAACAATTTTAAGAGCTACATGAATATGATTTTTATGGTCATAAGCTTTAACCACTTGCTCAAGATAATAGAACAGTTTTTCACGCTATTTTTTTGAAGTACCTTTAGCTACTGTGCTCACGGAGAGTGGTGTACATTCATCATATCCAAAATTTGAGGGTTCCGTCTATGTTAGGGATTTCATGTGAGACACAACACTTGGGGAATGGTTGGGGTTCTCTGCGGATAACTGGGATTTAGGGTGGGGAGGGAAGGCCGATGCATTGTAGCATTCTCAGATGCTGTGAGGCAATGACTTTTAATTTCATAGATACGCACGTTACGACTAGTGTGAATCGGGATCGTGCGGAACGCAATTTTGAAAGAAGTCACTTGACGTTGTGTTTCCTAGTGCCTTTCTCATCGGTTAGTAAATAGACAGCTGCGACCTTCGCTTCGCTATTGGGTAGATCTGACCTTATTTTTCTTATCTCTTTAATTTAATTATTCTTTCTCAGATTCTAACAGAATTGGATAGATGACCGCGTTTTTTTTCGTTGGCACTTTGATCGGCCGATTGGGGGCGGTATTCCTTGGCGTTGGCTTTAGTCGGGTCTAACTATAAATTGGAGTGTACTGTTTGTTCTCTTGTGACGCTTCAACTTCTGCAGAGAAGGTGGGGAGCTTGTTAATCGTTGATGGGTATTGAGGTAGTGTTTATTCTTCTGTCGACTAATCTTGTTCTTCCTCATAATCCATGGGTTTCGATGTGCTTTGTTCTTCGTGGCCATGCTCCAGTTGCTGAGAGACTATCGAAGTTTGCGTTAGTGGGAGTGGAAAAATATTTCTTGCTATGTTTTCTCTCGCTGTTCCGTCATTGGCTAAGTTTGGATTCTTGTACTTAGAAAGTCTGTTGCAGGGATTACTTCTTCTGACGGAGCGATAAAGCGGGCTTTTCTTTCATTTCAAAACTCGTATATAAGTTGTGCTTATGCTACTCGTCTCTGGTTTTCTTCCTACTGACTAAATCTTTCTGCGCTCTTTGCCAAGAACATCTCTAGTACAGTCTGTCTGTTAAATTCTGGTCTTGGTCTCGTTCCCTCTTTATGTTGCGCTGTCGGTTGATGGTTGCTTGTTTGCTAATTCTCCCAACTGGAAGGCCAGATCTTCTTCGGCCTCTCTCTATTTTCGTTCTAATGTCATGACGCTCTGTGGAGCGATTTTCTGGCATTTCTCTCCTCCTCTCTTTCGTTTCTCTCTCGTTGCAGGGTTGTCTGATTGCTTTGCTGTGGTGATCTTTACATTCGTATTTCGGGTGGCATGGGCTCCTGAATCTAGTCGAATCGTGTGAGGAATGGCGGGTTGTGCCGCGGTTATGGCGATTGTCTCTGTCCGCCGAGTTTGAGGGAGTTGTGCTTTCGTGGCTTATTGCCCGCCCCTCGTGTCATCTTATGATGTTTCTCTTATGTCTTCATATTCTAGCATCTTTCCCTTTCAGTTGTTTGGGAAGCACGCGACATGTCGCAACTATCCGAAGATAATGGAAGCCGCTCTGATGTCTTCTAACTAGTGTCGCTCTCTATGTAGCTCTTACTTGTATTTATTTAGATCTTTGGAACTCTTTCATCAACTCTCTTTCTAGATCATCTGAGATTCTCATTCTACTTTTTCGCGATCGGCGCAGTATCGGCTTTTTCGGCGGTCACGAGGTCTTATGGCGATATACTTTTCTATTTTACTTGCAGTTATGGTTTTTCCGCCGTTAGTGACTTTACTGTGGGTAGACTTGTTCTGTGGTGTCTTGTCTTGATCTAATTTTCCAAAGCTTTGACTGCGGGTTATGGCCGCGTCATTGTCTTCTCTATTATTATGTCCCCTCTTTGGTGGTCTCTCCTTCTCTTTTGGCTTACTTAGTGTCTAGTGCTTTGTTGTGTCCCTTTTCTTTCAAATCGCTCAATATCAGCTGTTGTTGATGGGGGCGACTTCTATGTTTTTCTGTCAATTTTTGTTTGTGTTCTTCATGGTGTGTCTTATTCTCGTTCTTCTTTAATTTTTTCATGTAATTGATCTTCTTTACCATTAAAATACACCACCTCACCTTCATTAAAGTGAGATTCTTCCTGATCGTTCTCTTCTTCTATTTCATTTTTCTTAAATCCACCCAAAACTCTTCCTCAGAGTCATACTAGCCATATTCAGATGCTAGGTTTTTCCTTATTATTCTCTGATTTTTCCAGGAGTTAATTTCCTCGATTAACTCTGTGACATTCCTGCACCA
The DNA here is from genome assembly GCA_015478945.1 of Trachelipus rathkii. Lineage (NCBI taxonomy): Eukaryota > Metazoa > Arthropoda > Malacostraca > Isopoda > Trachelipodidae > Trachelipus > Trachelipus rathkii. The sequence goes on along the minus strand of JABUQX010059866.1, from coordinate 2,733 downwards.
TTCCACGCCATTTCAATTCTTTTATTAAAATCTCATGGGCGCAAAAAGTCTAAGTTTTTAAGGCGTTGGTCTATTACTTTCCTATCTCTTTTCGACGGTTCTTCGTCGGTGCTCTCCTTGTGAACAATATGAGAACATCGCTTGCGCTTTAACATATAACATAAGAATGTCTTGGAATACCTCGACGATTCACAGTAGGGGTTGTGTCTAAGGCTGGCTCTTAAGGATAAGCTGGGAGTTCTGTTAGACTGCGATAGACTTTTTTCCTTCTTTCTCCGTGGTATCTATGGCGCTATGTTAGTACAAGGGGCCGTTCATCTCCGGCTCTGTATGGATGTCTGTCTTCTTCTATATATCTGGGGGGTCTCAGTGTTTTAGCCTCGGGCTTTTATTGGATTAGGTGGTCGGAGTGCTAAGGCAAAAAGGGGCCTTATCAACGCTGTGCTGGTTTCTTTCTAGTTCACTTTGACCTCTGTACTCTTTTGCGTGCGCGATGGTGGTGCTGGTTATCTTTTTCGTTTTGATAGGTCGCCGATGTCTGTAGTGGCATAGTTTGCTTCGAGGTGAACTTTTCGCACTCGGCGATGTGGGGCGGATACCTTTTAGGGATACGTCCGTCGAGTTTAGCAGACATAGGGGGTGATTGTGTTCTGGATCTACATGAGCTGTGTGGGTTTGGAATATTCTAGTGTCAATTCGCAGATGAGTTGCGGGCTTGCGGTGTCAGTCTTTTTTTCTGGCATCCTGATCCTTGTTTCTGTGTAGATTTCTCTTTGCGGTTTGTGTGTTGTGGGCTGGTGGTGGTTTGGTGGTGTGTGTGGTGTCTGTGCTTTCATTCTGGTGCGTTATTTGTTGATTGATGTTGTAATGATTTTTGTTATTGTTGTTTTTAACACCTTGGCCCGTTCCTGAATAGTGGCATTGCGTGGATGTGCGGTGGTTGATTAATCCGTAAAGTATAAGAAGATATAATTAAATAAAAATAAAAAATATATATATTAATAGTATGTATGTTAAGTATATATGTATTTATATATTTCTATATTATTATATATGATATTTATAAGAGTAGTTATATGAGTGAACCTATTATAGTGATATAGCGTTATTATATGTTATATATTATATATATATATTATGTATTATTAGTATATTTATATAGTGTATTAATGGGATATATTTGTTTAGCCTGTGCTCCAGCTAACGGAATGTTATTGTGAAATGTCATGCAGTGCATGTTAACTAAAAACTATAAGACGGCTACTTGTGTTAGGGGGAAGATACATTGAAATTTTGATTTAATCAGGATGACATTTGTTATCTATTGAAATTTAAAAAGATAAAATAATATATAACGCTTTTTAAAAATTAAATTAGTTAAAGATGTTGTAAAAAAGCTTTGTATATTATATCTGGGTTTTCTGATGAATAGCGGAAGGAAGCTCGGAGTGAGTTTTCGGAGTTGAGCACAGCTAAATGTTGTCCATATGTTGAGTTTATTTTCTTTTTTAATTAAAGAAATATCCCACGGGTTAAACAGAACGATGGGATGAGAGTCGGGGTATTGCTCGCCTTTAATTTCCGGGGGATCGACGGGGTTTGGACTTCGGTCGCCCCCTTCTGTCTTCGATGTGCTGACCCTCCTAAAATAAGAATATTAAAAGAAAAATTTAACATTTTTTTCTCATTAATAAATTTATGAACTGTTATGCAATTCTAGCTATTTCGGGTGAAGTAATCAGGGATTTTGTCAACTTGAACTATCATCAGTATCTTTCTTAAGATTATACTAGTATTTGTAAGGTCTTTTTTAATAAATAGTCTAGAAAAAATAAGTTTTTTTTAAGTTTCATCGATGAATTGCTTGCAAGGATTCAAGGTATTTTATTTTTTTTTACTTGTTAGCTGTTAATAGATTTTTTAGTTTACATGCATGATGCTTTCGGGAGGTTCGGCATATTATAATATAATATAATGATGCTATAGTATTATATATATATATATATAGTATATATATTATATATAATATATATATATATTATAGTATATTATATTTATATATATATATGTATATAGTATATATATATATATCTATATATCTTTATATATATTATTAGTATTTATAGTATTATATATATATTATATATATATATATATATTTCATCGATTAGACATCTTTTGCATTTGAATTTTTAAAAAATGATTTGTTAATATATAAGTAAAAAGGAAGCAAATAATGAAAAGATATAAAACTGATAAATGAATAGCTATGTAGAAAACTAAATACAACATTAACTAATTGTGCACGGTCCAATTCGGAAAAGGTTCCACTGTATTTAAAAATCACATACACTGCAACAAAGATTTTGCGATCAAAACATTTGAAGGGTATATTTTATAGGTAACCTTGTGACGCTGATTCGAATATGACCTTCGCGTTTTCTAGATTGGCTTCTAGTTTTGAGATACAGGTGGTTCCAAAATACATTTAATAACACAATTTATTAGGGTGTTGTAACGGAATGTCAGCAATAAAAACACGAAAGGATTATATGTATCAAGATTGTATTAATGTGTAGCGTAAAAAAATGTCTAATAGGTGAAAACATCATTCAGTATCAATGAAGATCACTAATTATGCATTATCAAATGCGTTCTGTTCTATATGATTGTCTTCTGTGGTGCAGAATGTGGGACAATCACGTTTAAATGGCTCACTATACTGCTGCCATG
>JABUQX010059865.1:0-47629 GCA_015478945.1 Trachelipus rathkii | reverse complement strand
AGAGTGAAGGCATCCTTCTGAGGTACATAACTAAGTAATTTCATCGGGTAAGGTGTAGCTAATTACATTAGATTACATTCTGATAGATGAGGATATAATCTGATACGCATTTGTCATGGATGTAGGTATTTTCTAGAACTGAGGAAATTCACTCAAATGTTTGTAATTTTTTGAAATATGCAATGCAATATACTACCCCTGCACATGTCAACTGATGAACACCTTATAGTGATAATTGTCGGTTCACGCAATAATCATAAGTATAGCAAATTATTCATTAACGGTTAAGTTGTTCCTTATTAACCAGTTTCTAGATATCCTCTTAAACAGGAATTGCATGATCAAACATGTGGAGTACCTCATAGGACTTATCTAATCAGTTCCTGTACTAATAGCTACATCCGAAGAATAAGTATTTAAATATATCATATATAGACCTTTCTATAGAACATTAATGTGGCAGATCTTCTGGATTCTTGCTATTTTAAATGTAAATTTATCCAAAACACAACATAAAAGGTTAGGGCAATTTTATATATTACTGTACGTGGCATTATAAAGAACGTATAACAGCATTTATAATACTATTAGTAGTTAATATAATATATACTCATTATATTTAATTTTGATTGCAATAAATTTAGTTTAACCATTTAATATCTGATTAAATAGAATAATATTAATATTATATATTAATAACTAATATTAAATAATATAGTATACGTATATATTAAGTATATCAAGTGAATATTAATATGATACAGTTAGGGTTCGTTAAAGATAAGAATGAAAATCAGTAACCTTTTCATAAAAATACGCTATTATGAAATTTGAGTATGACATAAGTAGCTACTACTACTACTATACATAATAATAGTAGCTACTACTACTTACTACTACTACTTAAAACTACTTAATTAAATAATAATAATAATAATAATAATAATAATAATATAAAAATATAATAATATAATTTATCAAATTATTAAACTTTCTAATAAAAGCAGTAAGAAACTTATAAAATTTATTATATATTATTATAGTAATATAATATTTTTAAAAAGAATTTTACACATTATTTATTATATTATGCTTTATTAGTTAAAATATATTAGAAAAATATTTTATCAATATATATTATTATAATAACTCATAATAAAAATCTTCTAATAAACAGTGTTGAAGGTATCTACAATGACTAGATATATGGTGAGCCATAATTATATTCGCAATCAAGTAGATTATAGTTGTGTATTATATGACACCATTCATGAAACTATCATGCCTATTTATTAATTAACAGCCATTGGTGATGACGAAATAGAAATATGATTTTATATACGATAAATAACAACATATATCTATATAAATGTATCTCTTAACTTAGTATAGCTTTGTAAGCGAATGAACGTATTAATTAATATATACAATGAGTACATAAGAAATAATATAATATAATAATAAATAATAATATTAATAAATAAATAATAATTTATACTAATATATTAAATAATAATATAATAATAATAATAATTAATTAAATTAATAATAATAATAATTAATAAAATATAATAATAATAATAGAAATCTATTTTATAAAAATTAAATATAAATATTTAATAAGTGGAAAAACGAAATAACCAAAAAAATTTTTATAGTATATATAATATTAATATAATTACAAAATACTCTATATTATACGAACAATAGTAAAACTCAACAAAATACACAAAGCGACAAATACTGAACAGAACATTTCCAAAAGCATGGAGTGAGGATGAATATCTGCAAACAAGAAAATGGGAAATGGGTAGTTGCCAAATTCGCCAATTCCTCCAATTTGATACGTGTTGACAAAAAATAAGCACAGATGTTCTATTTTCAATATATACAAGAAACACAATAGTTAAGTAGAAAGACAAAAAAATTTCTTACATAATGTTTTATATACAAGTTATTTTCATCATTCTAAAACTTTTCTCATCTTGTCATTCTCCTCTCACCGAGTAAGTGAAGTTATAGGCCAAGTATCCGGGCTATGTATAGAACCGAAATACATGATATAGCCAAGATAAATGGTCCTGGATACTTGTTACTAGTTTATTTTAGAAAATGACATATTCTCTCCTTATTACTCTTTTCTTCTTTTTCAATTTTAAATTTATAATATAATTTTGTTATATTTCGTTTTTCAAATTTTATAAATATTTAATATAATTTTAAATAAATAAATTATTCTATTAATATATAATTTTATATTATATTAATTAATTATTTTTATATTATTATTATATTATATTTATTAATTATATTATTTAATATATATATTAATAATTTATTATTATTAATTATTATTATTATTATTAATTTATATTAATAATATTATATATATATGCATGATATTTTTATTAATTTACAATCTAAATTTGAGAAATAAAAGTAAAAATATAAAATACTTTGTAAGTTGTTTATATAAAAATATATACTTTTCGTTCACACCAATATATAAAAATATAAATTAATCCAAGAGCAAATTATAATAATATTAGAATGTCACAGATGTGCCTCAATACACAACACAGTGTTGCGATTAATTGCCCGCATGTCAGATAATATAAAATAGTATAAACGTAGTCATTTGCACTGTTATAAGAGAATTGTGAGTAATAAAGATATTATTGACTGATTTGACACTTTTTTAGAATATGGCAATAGTTTGAACAAAGCTCAGATTAGATAAACCCATACATGAGTATATTGTCCGTATTAGCTATCAATTATTATTATATAATTAATTTAAATTTATAATGCTCTAGCTCTTGATAATTAAGTTGTAAAAATATTGTAGAAATTTATATATTATTTTAATTTATTATTATTTTATTATTTTATTAATTTATATTATTATTATTTAGTATGATTAAGTATTAGTAGAATAGTTAGATAGTCAGTAGTAGTAGATTATGTTTTGTTTTAATGAGATCAGGATTTAAGTAGTACTTATTAAGTAGTACTTAAGTAGTAGTATTGAGAGTTTACTTTTCGTACTTCTGCTATAACTATTAATATATAACAAAAGTACTCATATAACCTTGTTAATACTGATATATTAAGAATAGTGAGTATAGGAGTCGGTCGAGATATAGTATGACCTTTATGACCACTTTAGGTATATTAAAGTCATTGATTTCTCCTATGTAAATCACTAATTACTCCTCACTTTTTGATTTTTTTTTTATTTTTTTTGAAAATCAAAGCCCTATAGTAGGTAATAAAATAACACAAATAAAATAATTAATATAAATGAATATTACAATAATTAATAAGTTATTTAATATAAAGTTTGAATTAAACGCCCATGTTACACCCCTACTAACCTTGGAGGTGAGTGAGTATTGAGAAAATCTAGGACCACTACATTATGATGGTAGTATTAGAATTCGTAGATCCATCATGTTATATAAATCCTTCATTTACGTTATAATAATTTACCAATTTTATACATTTTAATCTTAATTTAAATAATTATATTATTAGTACATATAAGTAACTGTAGTTATAATAGTTAATATAAAAATGATCAATAATTATACATAAAATAAGAATAAAAAATAATATAGTATGGTTATGATGCACCCTCGTACACTCACTCAAATAATATATATTAATAAATATTGATATACTAACTTTTTTTGATAATATTCTTTTATTTATATATAAAATATTCATATTTTCTATAAAATTTTCTACTTAAAATAAAAGTTAATTTTATATTATTGCATGTATTATATAACTTATATAATTGGATATGCCTTAAAAGAAAAATATAATACGAAAATACAAATAATAACAATGGTTGGCCGATTCACCCTTCGTGTCAGTTCTGTCAAGTTTTTGTGCTGCGGGTGGGGATTAATTGGTTATCAAAGATATTAGGCTCCTCCTGCTTATCTGTTAATTGATCTAACTGGTGATTGCTATTTATTCGACAATAATATAATGAATGGCCGTTAAATTAGAGCTGATACAAATTGCAGCCAGTGTTATGATTCATTGAAAATATAATTTAAATTATAAATTATTATATAATTACTCATCGTACTTCATTATTTATTCAAATTATTTATATTTTAAAATGATATATAGTTAAATAATAATACTATCACATATTTATATCTAAAATTTATTTAATATCTAATAATAGATATAGGTCATATTTTGTAATCTTTTCCATTTAATAATTATTTATTTAATTGTATTTAGTGTTTAAATATAATTATTATAGAGTAAAGTGAGTTTCTAGAATTAAAGAATATTCTAAGATAATGATAAAAACGTTTTATAAGAGTCATGTAGTGACGTACCCAGTGCAGTATTTAAATAGTAGATGTAAGTAGGTATCACTGCAAACATAAATATACAAACATATCTCATTCTATTATTAATTTAGGTGAAATCCTATTTATCAAGAAGTTCAGGATCATGTCGTACACGAAAATTATTCTCCTCGGCCCCCCATTATTATTAGACCCGAGCCTGCCAGTACGTCCCACTTTCGCGATGCAGCGTCTACTTCGTAACACTATAATTTGTAATAAAATCTGAACGGACAATACCTGTTACTTGTAATGCTCTATCTCAATATGTTAAATCATCTAAGAATACTCTGTCGTCCATATCAAAAGTTCCAATCATCACGATACAGCAATCTCTGTGTTCGGCATCAGGGTATATTCTTAATAACGAACACAACATTATGGATGAGCCATGTGACATTGTTAAATAAGCTTCATATTTTACACTTTAAGAGAATACATGGGTATATTACCTACCGAAGCATGCGTTCACGTGATATCTCTTGCGCAGAAGAGTCTACATGGAAGCCAATGCTCTAGAATGATTCAACATCCTCTTTACCCTTACAAATTGTAATTGACTGATTTAATCGTTTATCTTAGTTCATCAGATGCAGGTCGTTACACAATTGCTGCTTAGAGAGAATAGTGATATATTAGTATTTACTCTACATAGTTTTCAGTCATCTGCTACCAAATCAATTGGAAACTGAGTAGCAGCACCGAATAATGTTAGTATCCAAGATATATGTACTATAATCCTTTCTCAAGTATTGCAAATATAAAAATAAATTACCATTTGGTGGAGGCCTATCAAATATGGTAACTTCTCTCTTTAAATTATATGAATAGATCCTGTTATATAGTATCTCTATCATTACTTTAAGAAAAATTTATATAAAATTAATGTTTTAGTTAAATATATCAAATGATTCTTACTATATGATTAAAGACAGTTCTTACTTAAATGTACAAATAATTTATACTATATAATGTTAGAATAAATATAATTAATATTATTTTAATATTAAAATATAAAATATAACTAAATTTATAATCATAACATAGATTACAAATACCAACATTAATAATATTTAAGAGGTAATATGTCTTATTAAATAGATAATAATAATTTAATTATTAAATATTATAATAATAACCCAGAAAAATCTTTATACAGAACGGAGAAATTAATAGCTAATTTATTTACATAGTCCAACTGAGTATATACAATTTTAGCTTATAGCCAGTGACTTGAATTACTTTCAAAAACAATACTAATTTCCTACGGCTCTGAATGCGGGTCCTACTATAATACTGCGTATATATTTGTAATTATCTGATTGCACCTTTTATGCGAGTATTCCAAAATAAACAAGCAAATAAAAATATATGTATACATAATATTATATAGAATAAGAAGAATCATTAACTAGACTTGACAGTGCAATATAGATAATAAAAATGAGTTATAAATTAACTATTAATTACATAAATAATTAATAATAAGCTGAAAAAAATAAAATTAATTAAATCATAAATAGTACTCAAAGACACAAATTTGTAATACAGTGAGATGGTGGGTAAACCTTTATTAGTAAAATTGCAATTTGAATAAATATGTAGGAAAAATATATGAGCATAAATATAAATATGTAATTGACAGATAATACAAGTTAATTAAGATAAAAATTAGCAGATTTGAGCAATAATCAGATTGCTAATGATGACTATGAACGATAATATCCGATAACATACTTTGTAATAACTATTAGATACATAATACAATTATATTCATAAGATAATACCAGCAATAGATATGAATAATTAACTACCAAGTGTGTGTCCATCAAATACCCGAGTAGACAAGCTCAATAATAATAGAGATGGAGATTATAACGTCAATAACTAGACGTAATAACCCATTAATGAGACGTTATATATCTCTCTTGCATCGGTAATAATCTGAGCAATTAAGAAACCACAAAAATGTCATACTAATAGAATAATAAAAGTACGATATCAAATAAATGTAACTAATGTGAATAATAGTGAGATAATAACTAATTATGATGAACTCTATTCATAGCATTACATCAAATTGTCTTGTTGAAATAACTTCATAAAGAATAATCAGAGCTCCATCACCTACAAATAGCTTCTCGATGATTGATAATTATTATTATACCGCGCTACTATTTTACAGAAGAAAGTCTATGTTCTATATATGTTATTAATATTTATCATCATAACAAAATATTTTATTTTTCTATGACAAAAAATTTACTATATAATTGGCATTATGGAATGTAAATTAATAAATTATTAGACCATCGAGAAACGTCACTAAGCCTTCTAAGTTCTGAATCACCCAGGTCTAGATGTCTAGCGCAGTTGTTTTGTGAGACCAAGTAGATAGAAAATGCCCAACATCTATTTATATTTCATAGAACTGATTTCTTTATTAACTGTATTTGAGAAGTGCAACGTATTACAATAAATTATCTACTCGAGTCAAAGTAAATCTTACTTTATCTCACAATATATATTTCTATGATATATATATATATATCCTACCCTAATCTATTATTTATATATTTTTATTATCATAATAAAAGGTATTTCTTATATACGGCATGTATAACAATATATATATAATTTAGAAATATAAAAAAGCTGAAGTGACAGTCATATATATACCGTGTGAGATATCTAAGAATGCATATTGACGAATTGTATCTATATAGATATCAGTATATTAACAAGATTAGGTTATTTCATATATTATGATTGCAGATATTTTTGTTAAGGTGTTCTGATTCCAAAAGTTAGTTTCAATAATTTTGATGCACATTGCTAAAGATCCTTTTTTTAATGAAACTACATGAGGATGTACAAAACTTCCGGAATGAGAGTGCTATATCATTTACTCGATAGAACAACATGAAGAGAGCGTCGAGGAGTAAACACCACTGAAAATACATTTTTGAGAGCTCAGAACGTCTTCTTCCACTCAGTCAATTAAAATCTAAGCTACTCGTAAAATTGCATCTGCGCCCAAATAGTTTGAGCAAAACAAGTAAAAGGGAGAGTGCTATAATCATATATCATAGAGACAGAGGACACCCTTAAAATAGCGAAAAGATCCAAGTCATGAAAAAAGTAAGTCTTTGAGGAAAATTTCTCCCAAAGAAGATTTGACATATCAAAAAAAAATACTAATTTTTATCAAAAAAATGAATATTTTTTTGCCCATAAGTAACACAGCCATTACAATTACTGAGAGTTTAGGAGAACCTTCTACTAAGAAGCCTCTCATGTTCGTCCCGAGCATCATTCAACATAATATAATATCTCATTTCCATTCTATACGAGCACAAATTATACTATTTCAAATGAGATGATTAATACTCAATACTCCTACAGTTTAAATATAGATCTCAACAGTATCGAGAATCTATCTAGGGCTGATACAGAATATATTTTTACTACATGATTGTAATTTTATGACTATCTCAAAGTTCCAATGGTATCCATTTTATTTTCTCATATGAATCGTGCTCATCTGGACCAGAGTGTACCCATGTGGTGGAGTGAGCCATTATTCACACGTAATTTTTTGAGAGTGCAAAATTAATCATCACACTTTTCACTAACTCATCTTTTGTACTACTGTATACCTGGTCAAATAAAATATAGTATTATCCCTATCTTTTGAGCGTCAAGTATTTGAGTAAACCTTTAACTACTGTAAAATACGTAGATTATGATTTAGATTAACAATGCGTATGAATGCTACACAGAGGTCCACTATCTATTATATTTTGTTATTAGAAGAGAATGGGCTAATGAGGTTCTACTCGGCCTAATAATACAAATCCTTATTCAGAGTAAATTCTTTCTACAGACAAGTTATAAGAGATCTAAGAAATTCTCTCACTCTCCTGCTGCGGGAAACGTGAAACACATTAGGAAAAATCAGCTGTATTCAGTATATTACCTGAGCTTTCGGACTCATGAATTTTGAGTACTAGCCATCTAAAATGGTAAGATAATGTTGTGACCTAACTTATTTGTTGCAGAAGTATTCTTTTGAGAGTATATTTTTATTACTTGCGCTCTCTCCCTCAGAGCTACTGATAAGTCCACATTAATTACTCCCAGTCCATGCGATCGTGCTGTGTTGTGTGGCTAATTGAAGACGAGAAATTCTATTTCTCAAGAGTCGAGTTTCGAGTCCACGAGTACTTGATATAAATTCAAAATAACTTATGTCAACAAATAATTTTATAATCAGTATCTAATCGCATTATGACGCATGAGTAATCAAGAATTGCGTGCGTCTCAAGCTTGAATTGTTAATTTTTTCTTTTCAGAGGCGATTCATCCTGATTTCCAGCCTCCGTACATGGGATTGAACTAATCTAACTTCTGACGATATATTAAATCAAAATTTCCAAATAACTTCCGGTAGCGTCAGAGATATATTTTATATTATTGCATACGAGTCACAAGTATTCCTCACAGTGGTTTCACTTGTCGTTTACACAATGATATGTTCGACTATATTCTTGTGTTAACTAATGTAAAGATGGTGTTCATAGTTATTAAGGTATCTGTAGCCCTTATTTTGGATAAGAGAACTATTTCAAATTCACCAAAGTGCAGATAGATTTAAGATAGATTACCTTCCATCCAGATATGAAATAGGAAGTATTAAGTTGACGTGAATTAATACGTTCTCTCCAATTATCACACTGCGACAACAACGAATAAGATTCAGAGAAACTTAAAGTCAATTTTGATGGCTTTTGAGGCATGATTGCAAAGTTTCAACACACGTTTTGCTCCATACATTACCATATGGATGGTGAATACAGTAAATTGTTTTTCAAACTCGGCATTGGGATTTGAGAGCCACTCGATAGGTAAGCATTAAATGTGCTTGGTTTCCTAGTACTAAAAATCAATATGACAAATAATTAATATTTAGCGTATCAATAGTACAACACTGTATCTAGCACCTAATACTATTTACTGCTATCAACGTAATGATAACTTCTCGAATACTGCTATATTCACAAATAGTCTTGTATTCGACAGCTTCTGTAAGCATCTCGTAATATATAATATCTTTGCTACTAAGAGAGAGTAAGAATATTTTAGATTAGCGCAACAGGAATGGCAATAAGTTCTTATAGAATCCCTAAGCACTTACAGTAATTGGTGAGATGGCTTGTACTATTTATCGTCAGTGTAATAATTCTTAATCTATTTTGGACTTTAATATCATTTGCCTGTCGGGCAAGTCATGTTTGTATGATATCACACCATTTCTTGTTGGGAGAAATTTATCCTCAGACTTACGTTTTTTCATGACTTGGAATCTTCGCTCTACATATTCTGCAAATTATAGAAGGTGTCCTCATTGTTACTAGAACATATATAGAGCTACTCCCTTCTTTTGACTTATTCAAAGATAGCTTCAGATTAATTTTGTATCCCAATATTTTGAAATGATTTAATATGAACAGATGACGTTAATATTGACGATATTATTGGTTGCTTTAGGCCCCCGTGCCAACAAATTAATAAATCCTTCGGTAAGGTATATATTTAACTACTTACTCTGCTGACTATCCTGCAACTATTTAAACTAAAAATTAACACCAATCATCTTTTTATTGTATGATCACATTTTTAAACAATTTTGATTGAGGCGGATCTATGTCGAGCACAAAATCTGCAATCGAATTAAGCATAAAAATCAATACCATAATCGTGTTAATCACTATAGTTCTACATCGTAGCATAAGTTTTAAGTTAATATCGGGTAATAAAAGTTTACATGATAAAATGGAGTTACCCTATATATTGCATTATGAGATAATTAGGGAAGTGATATATAGCATAAAATCTTCGCATATATATCAGATTTAGGATAATAATATCTAATACATACTTAGAAAATTTAATAGTATATAAAACAGCTTGAGGAATAAGGTTCTATATGCATAGAATTATTTTAGTTATTTTTTTTTTATTTATATATATTAGAGTATTGTTTATTATGATATAATAATTTTATTTAAATAAAAGACTTAAATATGACTTGTTTCGTACCTCAAATACCTATATATTTGTAGACTCATTAATTAATTACGTTACTATACTAAAGATATCGAGTTTATATTAATAAATTAATTTATGATTATTGAATTTTTTTTTTGTGTCCACTTTTTTCTGCTCTAGAATCTAGACCTTGAAGATGAATTTTAAATAATAAAAATTTATAGTAGTTATTTATAATTAGTAATTTTTATTTTAATCTCATCAAATGCATATTTTTGTTCCAACTCTAAATGTTGCAAAGAGAGAAATTATGAATAAATATTGAAGTTAATATTGGAATTATTAATAAAATAAAAAATTATAAACTCTCAGCAGTTTATTCTTCTTATATAAATTCTTATCAGTTACGATTTTTATTAATTAAATTAATTTTACATTATTATACTATATGATTTATTTTAAATTTATATCAATAATAATTATGCATATTTTTCATATATTTATATTTAATTTTTATTATATTATTTAATTTTTTTTTTTGATTTAATAATTTAATTACTTTATTTTCTTTGTTATTTTTTATTATTACCTTTTTATATACTTTTATTTTTTCATTGTATTTATTTTTGACTTTATTTAAATTTAATTATTCTTTATAATAAATATTTAGCTGATTTATTTTACAATCATTTTTAGGGATGTACGATTAATTTATTATATAATTAGTGCTCATTTATTATTATTTTTTATTATTATATTTATTTATATTATTATTAATAGATATTATTATTATTATATTATAGTTAATTATTTTGATCAAAGATATCAAATTATCACTTATGTCTATATTATTAATTTTACTTTATTATTATATTATTATTTATTTAATTATTATTATATTTTATATTATATTATTAATTATATATTATTTTAATATTTAATTATTATTATTAAATTATTTATTTAATGATTATAATATTATTATGCATTAATTATTATATTAATTACATAGGAATTAGAAATTAAATAAACAGGATTATAATTATATATGAGTATATTTATCTATTTCTATATTATTAATGTGACTCTTTAAATGTTATATTATTACACATTTTAAAATAAGATTTAGTATGTTGACACATTATATTCTTTAGATATCCTTCTACTAATAGGTACTAATCGAATTTGAGCTGAGAAGTTATTATATAAAGTAGAAACTCCATAGAAAGAGATCTTTTAGGAGGAAATATATATTAGTGCTTTTTCAATTTTAATAAGTACTTAGGTGGTTTCAATACGTGTACAATATGAAATAATTATTATACTTGGTATAATAGTCATCGATTACTGATATAAATGTATCTTCTGTGCTAGAAACATAATTTATCTATTTCCGTCTGACAATACAAGACTACTCGTTAACTTAATATTCTATTGTAAATCGATTTTGCGAGACAAGTGTTAGATATACCAAGTACGTATCATCTCATCCTTTGTTATTTGGTGCAATCTGTTTAACTATTCTAAATTATTATATTCTTTTCTTCTCTCTATTCATTATTTCTTCATACTAAAACTTTATGGGTTCAAAAGTTGTCTTTTAATTATTATTTCAAGAATTTATACATGTCAAGTAGGACAACGTGCTTCTCCAGTATGCAGACAACTAATATAACAAACAAAAATTATGATTAAGCTAAATACTATTCAATAAATTACACTATTTTCATAATTTCGTAAATGCAATTATATTTTTACTTAAATCAATGATCAGATTATTTACTGCGTAGTTTGCTAGATAGACATTGTTTATTAATGTGGAATAATTCGATGGTGTACTCAGAACACTACAGTGTCTTTCGTGCGTTACTCATACTTTTCGATCTCATTTCTGCGTATACGTTTCATTAATATAATCAGTATTGCGATTCTTCGGACCCTTTATACCTCAGAGATCCACACTGGTGATTTCTTATCCCTCACGTCTACTTTCATTAAATATTTAAAAATATAGATCCTCTTCTTATTTCTTATGAAAGAAGAAACGGTTATGTGTGTATTATCTGGGGGTGGGCTTCAAATTCTTTGAGTAAACCATACTCATGTACCAATGGTTCTGAGACAACTTGTGTTTGGACATATCAGATTTCACAGCTTCCTCGATATTTCGAAACAACATTTCATATTAGGTGATTTCTCGATTTATGATCGTTCTCGTTTTCTAAGTCTTCTCCAAAATTTTGCCTTACATGATAGTACAGAATTGTTTAGGTCGATGCCACCTCTTTCAGTATTTTTGCATTGCCTCTTAATTGTTTTGTTTCTCGGGTTTTGTTTTAAATCTCCTAACCTACTAAGATTGCCTCATAATTTGTCTTTAACCTCATTTCAGAGGGGACGACGCAATCTCTCTCAGCCTTCTAGTCGTATATTCTAGCGCATCAGAAGCTTCTGATAACACCAAGCTTCCACTTCAATTTCAAGAATCTGATATCTTTTGTATTCTCAGAGTTGTTTCCTCCTATCTTCGTCTTTCCGTATATTTTTGATGATCTGGATGAAATTTCCCAGTGGGGTCACCGCAAACATTTTTGACTTTGGTTTAAAAGGTTACAAATTTTGTTAGGACTATACCATCAAAAACAACATCTATACCTTTTATTTCTTGTGAGATTTCTCTACCACCTCGTCTGCTGAGAATATGATAAGCAATTTCCTGGGATCCCATACCAGACATAACAAATAAAAAATAAAAAAGTAAATGAAAAATATATAATCAAATTTTTTTTTCGCTCATTTAATACTAGTACTGCTAGGGCGGCTTCAAATAACCTGGGAGTTCTGTTGAATGCAGATCTTTTCCTTTTTGCACAACTTAGCAATGCACAATCTCATTCACCCATGTATGAATACCGCCTCATACCTAGTCACTTTGCAGAGCGATAATAAGCGTCCTATATATTTTCAGTAACATATGATACTTTCTTTGTAATTCAATTTAGAGAGGATAGCATTGTTATATTCAAGAAAAAAGATGAAAACTCATAAAAAACTAGCTGTTACTGTGCACATAAGACCAATGCGGTTTTCAATATGCAAATCCTTTCTCTCTCTTTTGTCCAAAATAGACTATCGTGAGACGGTTATAGTTGTATACTTCGTTTACGGTGAAAATGAAGAAACACTTAGTGTGTGGTTTGGAATTTCACAGCTCTTATATGTTATCGTTTTAATTCGTGCATCGCACTCACGAAGAGATGCAATGAGTTCGGTTCTATACTTGAATGTGCGCTATAAGCTATAATTAACGGTCTACAAACACTCAGCGATGACTCTATGTCAGCTCTATGAGCATGAACCTCACTTGTCGTGCCACACTCAACACTTGTGTCTCGATGGAATTCTATTTTCCACCAACGCCTTTTGTGAATTTCATATCTGGTATTAAATTTCATTATACTTTTAAGCTTATCGTATGAGCTGGCTTATCAGAGAAATGTGCGTCAGGTGGATTTGGGAGATTGATTCAGTTTATAAAATTTATTGTCTCTCTTTGATACTTTGTTAGGAAATCTCATTCAGCAGAAGTGGCGATGAGATTTTACTTATTTATGTTAATTATTTTATTACAGTATATTTATATTTATATACTTATATATTACCATATAATTATATAATATATTTTATTATTATTATAATTATATTAATAAATAGTAAAATATATTATAAAGATAATATAAATATAATATAATATTCTTTAAATAATTATTATATAATTAGTATATAATAATCTTATTATTATTATTATTATATATTATTATAATTATAAATTTACTTTTAAAGGATTTCTCGATAAATAAGAAGTTGTTACTTTATATTTACTATTGGGAAACCCGATGATGGTGCTCGAGAACAATTCGCAGTAATTCCACTCTATCATTAGATGTCATAATTACCTAAGTGGTGGTTTGAATTTCGATCCCACTTGAATGACATATCTATCTATCCGGCTCCACTCTACGATATTCTTAAAGAGCGACTTACTTAAAGCTTAAAACTCCTTATATTAAACGAACATGATATAAGTTAAAAAAGAAAATGTAAAATTGAATTTATACTGAGTAAAACGAGAAGAATCTAGCAAACCTGTGAGTAACCACGTGCGCTATCGTGTCTCCCGTATGTCCACTCCTACCACAATTAGTGTTGGTTCCCTGTACTCACCCCTACCCAGTCTAAAAGAGGAGAGATGTAGTGTATCTTGCGAGCTTGAGTCTCTGCAGAATACTTAATGAATAATATACATAATTATATTTAATTTGAATTCTATACTACTTATTATTTGTTGCCTTTAGATAGCACACCAGCAATGCTATAAAGACAACCTCTGTATAAAGAACACCCCATATTAAGACCACTCTATAGAAAATTATTGAGCTATTGGGTAGGTAATTTTATGTCATTTATAATTAAATTTCAGTCTTCAACAGTGTTTTGATTAAAATGATATACCAGTTAATAAATATATGGAGAACCATAAATAGATAAACACCCCGTGACCGACTACTCCTAACGAATCTCTCTCTCACTAGTCTTCTATTTAATAAATATTATTACTAAATTCGTAATTATAAATCACATAAATGCTTAATATAATACTTATATAATAAATATTTTCTAATAAAACATAAAATTATTGTAAATATATGTATTGCATCTATTATTATATTTAAATAATATAAAGATACTCATTTAAAATTGTTAATAGTTAAAGTATGATAAAACAAGACAAGTTAAATATTTAAACAACTGTCATGATATAAATAAAAAAAGGATATGTAGATAGTGGTCGGTGGAAAGGTTATTGGGGTGTTGGATACTCGTTACTCATACCTCATGTATTTGATAGGTATTTGAAGATCACAAAATAAAATAGAAATAAGAGATAGCGTGCAATTTGTTTTTCTGCTATTCTGATTTTAATCCGTTGCAGTCATAGCCGAAAAATTCAGTATTTTCTCTTTATTGTGTTCGAAGTTCGATACAATCTCTGAATCAAGCGAATTTTTTACCGATTATTTGAACAAATATTAAGAATTTGGATAATAATATTATATATATATATCTATATTAGTGATTTTAGGAAAAGTATACCCTGTTTTGATTCCGTACAGGCAAATAACGGTATCATCGTCATTCCATTCTTATAGTTCCCACCATAGTAATATAGTAATTATGGTTCGGACTTACTAGATATTTTCTAATCTAATATATTTAATAATACTGTATTCTAGAGCCGGAAATCGGTAGAAATCAGAACTCAGTATGATTAATCGCGAATCGTATACTACGGATCTGATATAGAGATATAAGAGAGCAATGTAAGAGAGGGAGGATGTGAAGTATGAGTAAATTAGGGGGGAAGGAAGGGGAGAAGGGGGAAGGGAAAGAAGAGAAGAGAGAGAGAGGAGTAGGTACGATAGTATGCGAGAGAGAGAGACAGAGACACAGAGAGAGAGTAAGTGCAGGTAGAGACGCAATTTATTTGCAGGTATCAGATTTGGTTAATTTATGAGTCAGCGGTACTTGGCCCTGATTTATACTTACTTACTTATTTGGGTCCAAGAATTATGAGAAACTATTTATCTCTCTCAGATAAACTATCTCTGAACAGAAATCCTTCTTTGTCAGATTTACATTATATATTCTTGGTTGAAAAAAATATCATTCATTCCTTCTTTTTTGTCTAACCATGTATCAAATTGGATCTGATTGGCAACCTTTGTCTCCAACACCATTTCACTGATTTAGGAATTTTTAGCAGATATTTTCCTTTCAGCTTCTCTTAATAAAATCATTTTGATTAAAATTGGAGTATTTTGATAAAGTTAACTGATATAACATTTTCGTCAGTAGAGTTAGACTGATAAACAATTAAACCTAATAAAAGTATTGGTTATTTATTTTACTTGTTACTTATATATGTTTATACTATATCACAATATATATTAATAATATTCTTATTATATATATATAACTATATATAATATTAATAATAATATAAATATATATAAAATTATTATATATATTCGGTATATTAATAACATGTAGACAGAGCATGCTCTATTTATCCATATCGTGAATGTTCTTAATCAGTTTTACAATTATAAAAACCAGTCAACAAATAATAATATTTATACTAGATATAGATATATATATAATCACATATACAAAAATAGAAATATGCATATATATAATATAATACATAAAGTATATATTAAATATATTAATATATATATATATATATATATTTAATATATATATATATATATAATATATATATATATATAATATTTATATATATATATTATAACAGTATAATATATATTATATAATATATATATATTACTATATATATATATATATATATATATATTATATATATAAAATATATATATATATATATATATATTATATATATTATAATATATTATCAAGTTTTATTCTTTTTTTTTATTTTTATTATTATTTTTGCTTAAACTTACAGACAAATATTGCTTAATAACATAATAATAGCTCTACTCCCGACGGATAACAATGTATTTATTTATAGCTTATTTTCAGACTCTTACATACGATAATTGAGTCCCAGTTTTAAAAGTTGGTTTAACCTATTTTTTTTTGTTATCAACTTGCCATCATTGGATAAGGCCGCAAAGGCGCACACGCCAAAAATAATCAATTCTCGAATAATATTTTCCCAAAATATGTTTTTTAAAAACTGAAAATGAAAAACAAAGTATTATTTTTTTTTTGGCTTAACATTTCAGAAATAAAATTTAATAAAATTCTTTAAAAAAATAAAAATAAATAAAAAAATAAAAATATTTTTTTATTTTTATTTTAAAAAAGACAAGTTATTGAATTCATTCTGGTTTTCTTATTTAAAATATATTGTAAATACAGGTTAGAAACAATTCTTATGCGAGTAGGTGCAAATACTACTATAAACATTATAATAGTCCTAGCTATCCCAAACCAGGCCCCAAACACACTGGCACGAAGCCGCTCACAGTTTCCTCGAGTATCAAGCCGGATAGATTGTCTCTAAATGTAGCTACAGCGCTGCAAGTCGATGAATTTAGCGTTGCATGCAGAGGATTGACCCCTCATGCTGATCTAGTGCGATAAAAGTATCAAGATCCTGAACTTTGAACCATCAAACATCTTATACGATCATATTCACCACCAATGAAATACTACAGAGGAGTCTTAACGGCATCTAGTACAGAGCACATAAACCTCGCTTACAAACAGACTTCAGAATATTGCTTCTACATTTCAGGGCTGGAATCTATAGAGAAAGGTTGTAATAGATTAGTTGCATTATAGCCAAGTGACGTATATATAACGAGGGAGTTTGCCAAATATTTGCTGTCAGAAAGATACAGTGGCCGAATGTGCTGATTATTGCTTTATCCAGTTTGTGATATGGCGCTATTTCGTGACAGGCGAGTGTGGGACAATGAGCAAGATAACGACAGTATGCAGTGGAGGCCTGTTTTTAGATTTGATATCTATTCCCCACGTTAAATATGTCTCGACATGCAGTGTTACGCATATAGGGTAATTTTGTCCTATTCATATTCTTGCTACATTCTCCACAAAAAACAAAGAGAAACGTACGGAAAGGTTATGATTCTGTGCGCCATAACTCTAAGTTTGTAGGTTTATCCCATTCTAATGGGCAGATCAGGGCAATTTATAAGTATCTGTACACTTTTTTTCCCTCTTTTACACTTTTTTTAAGCTCTTGGTTATCGCTGTTAATTTTTAAGTCAAATTTATCCGCTTATTCTTCATCATTTTCTTCAATGGCTTTTTTTTTTAGGCAAGTAGGTTACTTGAGATATCTTTTTCTTCTGTTTTAATATTATTATCTGAAATTAAAAATTTAGTTAGTTTAACTACAAAACAGTTTATTGAACTCAATAGAGCAAGGTAAACATTAGTGTAAAAATAATTTTTCTAAAAATTTAATTTTTCAGGTTTATTATTCTTAATATTATAAATAATAATTGAATTAGTTTTAAATTGAATAATTTTGGAAAACACATGGTGAAAGTGTGTAAGAAATATATATTTTCATTAAGTATCGAGTAATATACTGATAAGCATTGGACTATCACCATGAATTGAAAAAGACTTTGATGACTGTCAGAAAAATTGTAGGCGTTATGTTATAACAACATAAAATTACGATTGATCCATGTAAAGAGTGCAAATCGTACACTACTTTTACTGTTTATTCTCTCGAGCTATTATCTTTTTACTGTGTACATCAAAACAAAGTCTATCTTAAATATCACGACCATTAAATGATAATACTGCTGCATTCTATTGACTAGTCTTAACTCAAATTGAGACATATATACACGTGTTCGGGAAAGGATATTGACTAACTGCGGAAATAATCTCATAGATCTTGATTTAATAAAAAAAATGTAATGTCTTTGAGTCATTTTCTTAAGTACTGAAAATACTGCCATTAAAGAGAATCCAGTTTTACTGATGAACTGATATAAGAAACTTAGAAAATAATGTGATTTTTTATTATGAAAAGGACAAACGTTTTCTGTCTGCAAATCACAAAAATAAGCATTTTATGTTAAATCTAGTATATATATTAAAGCATGATTTGATTAAATCATAATCATCTAGATATTATATGCGAAGCTCCTCTATGTGAAAATTTACATTATTTATTTCCACCTATAGATGAGATTGTCCAAAGAAACCTGCCAAAATATAGTTGAGATTGCTAGGGTCATGCCATGAAAATCCATACAGACTATACTCTTAGATGTGAGGGATAAACAAACAATTGAAAAGGTACACTGAACCAGAGTCCGGAAAAAAATCTATAGATCTGTATTGTTCTCAAATTTTTAAAATAAAAACTGATCATCAGATAAACACTTCAGATTCCTAAACAGTATATGAAAGAAGTAGTTAAAAAGCTTCACCGTTCTCTAGCTGTTCATACTAGTTAAATGCAGATGTGAAAGATGACATATTTACCACATCAGCAGAACATCTTATTAAAGTTAACCATGTGTCATATTTATATGTCAGAGAGAACTTTTAATGCTTTAATCACTGTTAAAAGTGCTCTATAAATGTATGATCACAAAACCTTAATATTCACTTATGTCTCTAATACCATAAGTCTTTACTACAATGGAGACGTTTAGTCATGAAAACAAATAATATGCTTATACTTGTGAGATAGAGTAAATAGAATGAAAGATAAAAAAGTGAGACATCGAATGATGAAGCTGCAAAGGCTGAACAAGACCAAAAAAATTATACTGATGAATAGGAGAAACAAAAAACAACTGACCAAAAAAGGAGAAAACAACATGTCTTAGATTGAAGAATAAATGCTGAGAAGCTAATCGAAAACAAGAGGCAGAGCAAAGTGAAGTTGCACGGCAAAACTGTTATTGGAAGGCTAATATGAAAGAATGTGAAGAGACTTGTGGAATGAGAAGTAAGTTTGTAGAGAAGCTGACATTGGCACTCAAAGCGCAAATCTCGTGTAACTAACAATTAGTCACTATATGTCTCATAATAGTGTAGCATCTGAAAAAGAGAGAGATGCGAGGGTAAAATTTAAAAGGTTTGCGTCAATAGAGAAAATAACGAAGAAAACGGTTTCAGACCGCTTTTTCAGAAAAGTTTAATTATTACCCTTAATTTTTATAATTATAAGCTGTTTCTTCTATAACCAAATACAGTAAGGTATTATTCAAATATAGTATCCATTTTCTTATGACATTATGACTTTTCTAAAAACTAACATTTCAGTTTTAATCTTCATACCTTTTCAATTCTATTAGTATATTAATTATAAAAAGCGCTATGGCATAAGCTGTCAATCTGTGCAAAGAGATATAAGTGAACGATAAGCATTTGTTTATTATGATAAAGTATTCATCACATTGAGGATGAAATTAGTATATGGATAAATATGATTTTCTTTTTCTACTTTTCTCAAATGACCTTCTTTCTACTATTTCAGCCTTGAACACTTCAAAATAGTATTTTCTTCTACATTTTTTGCTCATCATATCAGTGCATTTTTGTTTTGCTACTTTTGTGTCCAATATATTTTTTGAATTACACTTTGCTCGAGCGTTGTTTTTTATACAAAAAGAACTCGCTACTAAGCCCTGATCTCTATCGATTTATGTGTTGACCTGAAGGGGTCACGAATTAGACGAGGGACACTTCGAATATCACAACAATTCTAGAACGTAACTTCCTCGCAAGGGATAGCTATGTATTAGAAGCACAGTACAATAGCAATTAAATAAGGTGCATACAAGTGAAACCAAGACTCATCACTAAAATATCATGATTCTCACTGAGAATACTAGGAGAACACAAAAAACATATCACATTGGATACTCAGCATGTGAGAGGAATTACCCTACAAGATTTGTCATCTTCTGCACAGGATATTTGCAAACAACTTGAGATATGTGTTTATATGTGTGATTTGATATATGAGTATGCGTGTAGAAAGCATCATCGGTAGCGAAGATAAGTACGCCATTATCTTGCATCTCAGGAACAAATTCTATCTAAAATATTTAAAGAGGAGCTCTGTAAAAGAATGTAGAATCTATTTAGTGTATTGGCGTTGGGGTATTGTGATTGCCCATATTTTATATATGCTTCCATGAGTTAGATGAGAGAGTTCGTATATGAGCATAGATGTATCATTGTGACATACAATACTAGAGTGCGCTTAGGTATATAGCAGTTGCAAATCTCTGAAGTAGTGATCAATAGAGTTTATACCGTGAAAATATTAGGGAGGAGAGAGACTGTGTAAGATTTAGATATATGAAGATACAACTTGTGAGAGACTAAGGTTCTTGAGTATGTCTGGGATTGCCTTTCCCGATATAGCGTTGCGAATAAATTTCTCTTGAGTAAAACATCAGGAAATCATCTTTTACATTTATAGTACTCATACATCGTGAGGACCTGATGTGTAGGGCCTCTGCCACGAAAGGCCTTGAGTCGCAGAGTTATGATAGAGAGGCAGTGTGTGTGGTCGAAAGTTTACAACGGTGCATGTAGACAATATGGCTCTATAGTTGATACAAGTTGTTAAATGTCGATGAGTAGAGCTGAAAGGAATGAAAGTATGCTTGAGCTGAGAGTGAATTGATTTGACGTGGTCGTGATTGATGATCGAAAGAAGAACATCCCGACCAATCAGTAATACAGTCCACATGCAAGATTGAGTAGCAACAAAATATAATAGGAACAAAATGAGATAATGGGTTCAATGATATGTTCTTTATGACGTATTATAATATTTCAATTTTGACTACTTTTAAGAGTTCAATATTGAAATGTAAGCCCGAAATAACTGTATAGAGAGTGAATTGAGGTGAGTGTATGCTCAGCAAAGACACAAATATATAGACTAAGGTGTATTGTGAGCTTTATTCGGTTGTACAGTAGTATGGTGGTAACAAGTGTATCTTATGTTTACTGTGGAATCTCCACACTTATTTTCAGTAGAAAATAAACTCACAAAGAAAAAGTTACATAAATTATGATTAGTCTGCTGAAGTATTAGTGATCAGACAAATAGTCATATATGTTTTCACAGATTATAGAGGGATTAAGGATGTTGTTATCTCTCAGAGTGAAGTATACATGTAAATCTTGGCTAAATCACCACTAAGAAACTATATACATCTGTGTGTGTTGTGATACCTACAGCGTCTGAGAAATGAATCTGGTATATACGAGGAAATTAAATAATTGTGAAATGAGACCATGAAAGTGAAGTGATGACAAATAAAAAAAAATTCATAGAAAGTGTAAGCTAGACCTATATCGAGACGGACCCCTAAGTTGCAACAGCAACGCATTATAGACGAAGATTGATGGTGCGTTTCAGCTAAATACACTAGAATGTAAGAGCAGACAACTGATGGAGGAATAATGTTATCATTGAAGAGAGGAGTCCGAGTCAAAGAGCATATAAGGATGAGTTGAATCTTCAGAAATTAAGTGACAATCTGTTAAAGAGAATATGTAGAGCCTCCGAGAAAGGAGAATCCTTTCATGTTGATTAAGCGAATGTGTATGTGTGAGTCAGTGTGAAGAGAGGATAGACCAATGCTCCAATTATCTATCAGAGCTCATACAGAGCAAAAAGGAAAAATTAATATATAAGTCCACACTCGCATCACATGCCAGTAGTGAGAGCAGGAGCGAAAGTTAAATTTGTATTACTTGTGTATGGCAGAGGCAACTGTGAAAAACCAAACCCAGAAAAAGAACAATGACACCCTCGCACAGATACTATGGTGAAGAGCTGAATGTTTGTGTGCATACACAATTGTCGAGAATCTTTGGATATTTGGAATACTGAAATGATGAGTCGATATCTTTATTCTTAGGTGTGCAGTCGTCTGTAAAAGGCGTAAAGGTATATTATTTGTATGGTTGAATAGAATAAGCAATTCTTTTATTATTGTACTTTTTACGAATTGAATTAATAATTGAGGTCTGCTAGTTGATCATATATTTTCAGTTCTTTATATGACACTAGTTTAACAATCGTGTGTAATATGTAATCATATTCCGTAGAAAACATAAGAGAGATCTTTGTGTAATCCTGCTGAAAACTTTGTATACGAAACTTACTGGAAAATACGTATACATGACTTAATATATGGTAATGTATGAGGAAGGTAAATCAAGACAAAGATAGATAGAGAGGCAGGTCTTATTCAATATATATTTTCGGATATATCTTTATTCTTTAAATTTTAATATATCTAATTTTTTTAACTATCTATACTCAGGGCACAACTATTCCTAAGTGTACAACTAAGATGTACGTATATGCATGTTCGCTCACCTCACCCCGAATCTGGGTGTAGAAGAAGAGAAAGGCAGATCCTGAGTTGTTCACTCAGCTAGTAGAACAGAATTTTCTATGACTTATTAGGTATTTTATGGTAAAATAAAAGTTACCTATATAGCGTTACAGCACCTAAAAAAAAAGATAAGGTTATAATCGAATATCGTATTGAGTTACACCCTAATTAATACAGTCGGTATGTAGTGAGTTGACTTAGGATCAGCCTATTTATGTAATAAGGTACTAATTACTTCCTCCTAATGACATTATTATTGGATTTTTATTTTTTCTGAAATTACTAATACAGCTAGAGGCCACGTGTTATAATGCAGGTAGAGCACAGCACCACAAAATGAAAAATTAATAATGTAAAATATCTAATAATAAGTGAGGTGTATTAAAGGTTTAAATAGAAAATGGAGTAGAAAGTGAATGTTTTTTGGTAGGGTGTGTAAATCGGACCATCTGTAGAAAATAAATTATCCTCTTTTATTATATTTTATACATATAAATCATATATTTATATAATTTATTAATTTTATTATCTATAATACTATAATAATATAAGCTTTATATCATATTAAAAAATTAGTAATAATGATTAAGAAAATATGACTAGTTATAAATGCTTATGAATTGTACATAATTAAAATTAATAGGTGTAGTGTAATATCATACCCCTCTTATAATACCGCTACTCAAAAATTTTTAGGACCACGTTATTATGGATAATTTGTCTTATTTTATTATATATTTAATATTACATTTTTTTATTATTATATATATTTTATACTTTTATATAGGTAAAACTATATTAATTTTTCTGAGTACAGTAAATTAATTATATATTATAAAAATGTCAATATATAATACGAAAATACGAAAATACAATGGTGGACCCATATACCCCATCACAATTTTTATATCATAGAGTACATAGAAGGTGATATCAAGAACTCAATATAGGCCTGTATATTACCACTATACTGATTTGGTTAAACAATAAAAATTATACTTTGCCAGTTAAAGACATTAAGACATAAAGACATTAAGAATCATATACAGTGACAGTATAGAGCCACATGGAACTATCGAGACCTGTCCCAGTCAACCACTAACCAAACGATGCATCATGTACCAAATCACAAAGTCACCCTTAAGGGATACTTGCTAAATGTTATTGATAAATCAAAACTCCGACGTATATTGAGTCATATAGTATCAAAATAAACTAATGATTATAATACTAATATAATAACACATATATATATACATATAATCATACGATATATATATAATATACATATATACATATTAATACTTACAAAGAATATATCATTATATATATACACATACATTAATAAATACATACACACGATTACATACATTATATATACACTATATATACATTACACTATTAATATTTAATACTCTTCCTACTCGCATAAATACATTAATTACATAAATGTAATATGATTACCCAAACCATCATACTAGCATTAATAAAAGTTATGGATGCACACAGTGCCTAATATTCTAACATTAAATATAATAAACTATCAATAAACCAAAAAAACTCGCCAATTTTGGCTTCGTCAATTATATATATATTTTTGGTTTTAATCTTATATAGCTGCGATCATAAGAATATATATATCTTCTAGTGTATATGTAAAAAAAATAGTACACTTCTCTCTTTCCCTCCTATCTCAATTCATCTTGTGTGATTTCATGTCATGCATTTTAATATAGAGAATAACGCTTACATAGGAGTATTGCTCTTTAAAATATTATAGGAAGGCGGTAAGGAATATGTGAAATATCGCTGCATTATTATAGCCTACTGTCACCGTGTGTCTCTTGCCATTTGTTCTTTGCATACTGATGAAAAATTAGTGTCGAGATCTACTTTTGTTCAATCTTAATCTAATAATTAAATATTGTGTTTGTAGACTTGTGATATAACATGTTCGCCGGCTCATGAGAAATCGTCCCCTTATTAAGCTAACGAAATATTATTCTCAGATCTATCCTTTCAGCCCTATCCTACGATCAAGCTTCGTCACACACTCGACATTTAAACACAGACTAAATTCTTTCGCTTTGGTTCTCTTCGTTGCACTCTCATCTAGCATTAGTCTATTCTTACTTAAAGAGAGCGCGAAAAGTGCCACAATATGCTATTACTGGCCTTAAACAATAGCCTATGCGGCTAAATACAGTTACATATTTACTCTCCATATGCATCTTGTCTATCACAAGCATACATCTGAGAATCGGCATGATCGTAACGCACCACGCGAGGTGAATTAAGCTGATCTATAGCCTTCAAAAAACATGGAATAGTCTACCTTTACTATATCTACTGCTACTTTTATAATCACGCCGTAACACTTTTTCTTTGTCCAACAGACTCAAAGCCAATGCCCAATTTCACATCAGATTAATACTATATTCCAATTAGTATAACCTAGGTCGAGAGAATCTCCACTATGATTACTAATTTAAAATTCATTGCTCAACCGATATTTCCCCACCCAATGAGATTTATCAAACATCATTTTGAATGTTTTATGGCGAATCCTGTGCACTAATTCCCTAACTAGAAGGGTGGCCACTTTAGCTTCATCTGCAACTTAGAATACTTCGCATTTTAAGTCCACTGGCGTCACTACCAATTGCAACTGTTATGCACAACTTTAGATATAAAAACTTCGGAAGCACTTGACCCTTGGGTAACACCCACCTCTTTTCAACTGTTATTTATCCCACATAGGAGTAATTAATGTTTTATTTGTCAATACCTATTTAGTTGTAACACATGTTTTTCATTTTCGCAAACGTGTCACATACAGATCGCGAAAACCAACATGTACCCACTCCCTATGCCTTATGAGAATTAAATATACCTACAGCTTGTCAATAAGCTTTTTCATCAGCTTTATTCGTATCGAAGCGGAGAACTATATTATCACAGTGGTAATAACTTTCAAATATACAAGATCTAAATATATATATCTAACTGTTAAATCTCAGATCTAGTTACAATGAATGCTCACATCCGTGGACATATGTTTATTATTCGTAGTATTAAATGACCTTATAAAGTAGGTATAGTTCTCTAAATTTATATTTTTCCATGAGAAACCGTGCGAGTCATTACGAGTATACCTTTATACTTATTAAACACTCACTAAGCTAAACATACTGACATCATTGCGAATTAAAATATTATATATAAAATCCAGTACACAATTTTTTCTATTTATATAACCAAAGTAAATATACATCATTTTCACAAAACGGAATATTATATTGAAGGCAATCTTGGATATCCCTAATCATCTCATTTATAAAATAAATGATAAAAATAACTCTCTGCTATAATATTTAAAGTGTTCCATCTATAAATTGTAAATACATAAGATCTTACAACATGTTGCCTAACAAAGCATCAGTCTCAAATTTTTTTTTTTTTTTTAATATTATATTTTAGAGTGTGATGGAATCACTCCTCCCCTCTGGAAACATGTGTACACAAAGAATCCACTCTCTGCGTACCTCACATGAAACTACCATGTTATGTTTCATTACCCATTTTAGCTGTTTTCTATAAGGTATGTATATGATATACCAAAGATACCATAAATTATTTGTACTGTATTTTTAGCTTTTAAAAAGTGAATAAGAAGTAAACAAGTCTCGTCATTTTACTTTAAAATATATGCTTTATTATATCATTGAAAAATAAATAAACACGAGCATGAGAATACAACAATAGAGTAAAAATGTTTGCTTTTATTTTTTTAATAAGTTTGGAACTATAAGGCAACAGTCTTTGAATCAATCTATATCTTTCTAGAGAAAATTCTTTTTATAATTATGCAATACTAATACATTGGTCCAAACTATGTTGGTTCTCAATTTCTCTCTTAAGCTAATGGTTGTACACCCTTCTGTGTATTGTCGAGTTTCAATACTTTTATGGGTACTCACTCTTTTTTTATTTAGTAATGATTAGACAAATTCTTGAAATCATAATATTTTTTTTATATGCGTCTTGTTCTAAACATTCATTTTTTTGCTACGTGCATGTGTTCAGTCTATTCACAGATCATAAATCTTGATTTATCGATAAAGTTATTGAAATCCTATGCGATATATTCAGAGTATGCCATTTAGGCAAATGAGATGTCGTAATTTTTACCTGTGTTAGATAAAAAAAGGTAGCAAGACGCCACAACAATCAACATCACTTTATGTTTTGTGAGACAACGTATGACAAAAAACATAGTATATTTTTATTTTGCTTATCCACTATATCAGAGTTCTATGAATTTCTGAAATTTGTCAACTAGAGAGAATGATTGTATATTGCGTCAAGGCACTAAAAGCTTTTTATATAGCCCTAGTTTACTACACTCTGCCCGTCCACCCTTATTAATTTTCATGTCTTCACACTGAGACTTCCATACGACTGAGATATCAGTAGTCTTAAATCCTCAGTCAAATCTATACATAAATAAAATGTGTGCCTTAAGTGCATGCTGATGAGCCAGTGATAATGAGCATTGACAGAACATCTTCACAGCTCACTCTGCAAACTTGAGTTAAGTACAGCCTCGTGTGTAGTGGGACATGCCGCTTACTAGAAGACAGTGCTGCTTGCGCCTTACATTGATTTTAGGCGTTTGATTGCAAAATTAAGTAATGATTCCAAATGCCGATAGTTTATTAGAGTCTATTAACTACGAATTTTTACCTCCTTCATTCTTACCTCCAAGATCATTATAGCTTTGTTATGAGTCCTTTTGAAGTGTCAAAGTTAGTTCTTTTATTATTTTACATTATTAATGCCATTGTTAAAGCTACAATTTTGAAGTTATTTGGTCTATTATTATTATTCCGGGATAGTAAATATGTTAAGAGTATAAATTAATATTTAATATATTAGACATATAAATATGAGAGATAATGATACAATAAGCGAACTTAAAAATACATAAGTAATATCAATTAGTAAATACGAAAACTCCGTTAGCGAACACAGTGCTAGTCATGCTAGGCTTCAGGAACCTCTACTGTCATAATTTTCATGTCTTAACCTCGGAAAACGGATTACAAAACTGACAATCTAATTTAAAAATATTATCTAGAAAGGTCGTTAATATTATTTAAATGCGATTTATTTTAATAACAATATATCAATTTATATATATCATATAACTTGTAATTTCAAGTAATCCTAATATATTCTGTTATATATATAAGAAGAATTTCATGTGAGAAGAGTATATTTTATATTGACCACACCTCTTTAGAATTATTTTTATACAACTCATTATATAATGCTAAAAGACACGAAACATAAAAACCGATAAAAAACATGAATAAAATAATTTTTGGCTATGTAAATAAAAAATAAAAATTAGCAGAACAAAAACCATATTTATCTCCTCTCCGAAGCCCATATAGGAGTTCTCGATGCTCTTGCTGTCTGCATTCATATCCACATATCTCGCGACTCTCCAAACAGAGCTATAATTCCTTATCGAGACAAATTCCGCCCACTTTTATCCAACAATATTTTATATTAACAAACACTCACTTTTTATCTACAACTCTCACCTATTTACTAGAACAAACATCGTTCAATCATTAGAATCCTGTCCTATCCCTACTTATACTCATACTAGTTTAGTTTTGGGAGAAAAAATTGCCCTCATTTTAGATATATGATACTCTGATTCGATGAGCCACTATCAAATTGATGATAAAATTAGCTTTCCCAAGTTGGGAATAATGCCGTGTGATTATAAGCATGAGTACGTAAGGGACTCCGAAGTGAGTTCGTTCGTTTTTAGGTTAGTGCTTGCTGCACTTTTCACTCTACCCACTCTAATCTTTGCCTGAAGAATTGCTAATGGCGAGGTCTTTTGTGAGTAAATCATATGGGTTAGCTCTCCGTAAGCATCTGCCTTAATTCTTTCAGCGAACAACTGATTACTGATATTGTTAGCCTGGCCACGATGGAAATGTCAGAGGAGATATAAGATCGAGGATTCGAGAGGATATAGAAGAGAGCAAGTGAATGAAAGGCGCATTATAGTAAAGGGCAGTAAATTCTTATCTGATTTTCCACTAGTAGCTGACACACAAGTATTGTAGTTTTCAAACAAATACACCAAATGAGTTATTAGCTATATTTGTTGTTAAATGTGTTGTTCTGTGTGTCAATGAATCATGAGCGGATGGCATAGAAAGATCTTGCACTTCGGATATAGAGTAGTACTTTTGGGGAACTTACGGATGCCTAGTGAGAATTTGTGTCTGGTGTCTCATAGACTCTTAGAATCGAAAGTATAAACGATCATTCTATAGATCTCTATCTGATCTGTAATGTGTAGAGAAGCGTGCTGATTTTCTTGTATAATAGGTGCTCGAATGATGTTTATAATGGGTCCTGTTTATTGTAGAAATATCTATGCGTTAGAGCATATTATTCTGATTTTCTATTTGGTGACACACATTAATCCAGTTATCTCCAACCCAAGGGTTAATTTTTACGCTTCTTAGATTTGCCTCACTGATGCACACTCAAATTTTCAAAATGGGAGGCGCATCCGCTCTCCACCTATAAATAATTAAAGGAAAAGATTGCAGTTTTAGCTACCTATGAATACAACTATCGCTCAAACATACAGTATATTACCTCTCTCTCTAGTCGTGAAAAGAAATTTGCATACTAAACATCCGAGACCGTGCGATGTCGTCAAGATGAATGTATACGTGTATAATGTAAATATTTCAGCTTAAAGTGAGATAAATCAAATTTTCTTAAATTGTAGATAAATCGAATAATAAGAGAGCAATATCCACAATATTGCAATACATGTTACTTGTTGATAGTGAGGATATAAGGAAGAAGACGCACAGAGCTGAACTACGACCTCTTGTGAATTAAAAAGACGATCAACCAAGCAATGACCATCTTAATAAGATATCTTATTCACAGAATCAATTATAAAAATTATAGGACTCTTGTACTATATACACGTTCTCCAATTATGATTTCAACGCACAATTACCCTTTTTAACAGGCTTGTCGAACAGTACAATATATAATAATACCCAACCCACACAGTAATCCAGAAATAGTGCTGGTACCTGCCAAAAAGTATGCCACGGGAATGTCGTGTGCCCAGGTATGGTTTTAAAGAAACTTATCACTTTAAACTAAAAAAATCCATCAATATTATGCGAGCATTCGGTGTCAAACGAATCAAACGAGTAGAACTGATCAAACCACATGAAATAACCATAACCAAATCCAACATTGTCAATTAATAATAGGGGCATAAATATTCTTGGCGCTCACAGCCGAGCAAAGTATTGTGACCCAGGTAACATGAACTACTATTAAACTAAACAAATCGTCACCACGATCTTGCTACATAGCGTGCGGCTTATTGTTTTATAAGTTTAAGTATCCTCAAAAGCTAATTAGTATATGAGTGAGGTAGAATAATAAAAACACTATTTTTATATTATCAATAATAAGTGTTTTTTTCAGGATAATAAAAAACTAGTTTTATTTTTCTATGTTTTTTCAGTTTTTCTTCATTATATTGTATTTTAAATAAATATAATAGAGTGACTAATATGATATTTCACGGAGTAATGACGTTCTCTCTCACAGGTAAACCAAAACATAATGTAACTTATGAAATATAAACAAATATTCCAATTTTCATTTATAAAGAGATAGCAGAACTTACCTTTCTCTTATTATTTTTATACTAATCTGTATTTCGTACTAATTTATTGTAGGTTTTGGTAACCACTTGTAGTCTGCAGACTGGTATTTGTAGGCTTCTACTTATAAATTTAACTATGTATATGTAAGAACGACCTGTATCATATAATATAAATATCATAAATTTATATAATTATTACTTTATAAACATTAATGTATATATTATATTTATATAGTAACAAGGGATGAGACTGAATGACAAAACTCAAAAGTTACTTAAATGGAGATGTAAATGATAATAATATAAAAGTTAATTTGAAATATTAAAATATATATACCAAGATTTTACATAAATGAAGAGGATGAGTAAATGACTAATATATATAATATTATTTTGCTTGGAGTTTCAACTTTTGATTACACTAATCAAGTATCTCTACACTTACTCCCAGACCCATCAATACTAACGAAAGTACTGGTACTATAATCATGTTAGTGAATGGACTACTGTCTCAAAATGCTTAATTATCACTTGGATCTAATAATCAGTCGATGATTCAGCCACATTTATTTTATATGACTGATAGTAAGATCTGATATCTCAGTCGTAGAATAAGTATATCTGATGTGTAGATAATAGACTCAGTGCGTGAAGGAGCAGGGCTATAGGTTAAACTCAGGTGAACTTCTTAAAGCTTAGCTGCCTTAGCATAATCATTCTCTCTTAGTGCAAATTTCAGAATTTATTTTCAGAATTTCCTAGTTCTAGCTTATGAGCAATAAATACTAGTATATATTGTGCAACGTTACACAACTAAAAAGCTAATACAACTTTCATTCAGAGGGCTCTATTATTACTACCTGTATTTCCTAAAATAAGTATATAGTCACAACACTTATTTTTATGAGCACATGTACATTTTCTATAAATTTACTTAGATATAATTTAAAATTCATAGATTACAATGTATTTTTAAATATACTGAAGCATAAATCAGAGTTTACAAATAAATTGAAATTCTAAACACGTTATTATTCACAAGATATAGGGCCCGTATTAATGAAGTTCCACCAGCACACAAGCTTTCAATAATAACTGAATGGAGTAAGAAGTCACTAAATCGATCAAACAAAATAGATCAGTAGAATAAAAATAAATGAAAACCCATAAAAAATTTTGACACAAACTCAGGGGCTTCCCCCTTGTTAGTAGTTATAGTATGTAGAAACGCACTATAATAGATATTATTCTCAGGGGCCCACAATTTTCGGCTAGGGCCCACTATATGTATGAGCCTAAGACCGAAACGTTATAATAAAATTGTATCAAACATGTAAACATCGCGTCAAACAATCGTATAACGAGTATAGATTAATCGAACGAGAAATTAAAATATTTGAATTACTCGCAAATTCATAATGAGCGGATTTGTTTTATGAAGAATCGAAATTAAATATTGGAAAAAATAACACATCAATATTTAATTTTATTTTTTTACACTTATAAAATAATATTGTTTAAAGAAAGTGTCACTGTGAGTCCGGTCTCCCATGTGTCCCCCTAAACACTCACTGAGGCCTGCCACTACCAAACCCTATCACATAGTATATACTCTATCCATAAACTACCTTATCTTAAGTTTGACAATCGAGTCACATCATCAACAACCTTTACCTTGTGGCACACCATTCCATAAGTATTTAACAATTATCCCTATTATACTGGTATGCATGCTTCTCATATTCATGATGATGCCGCTATATTCTTCTTAACTATTTTTTTATTATGCCCGCTTAGTACACCTGTATATCTCACCTAAGTCTCCTATTGAAAATAATTTATATTGTATACTCTTTTATATATAATATAATTGTCAATTGATGTAAATATTCTTGTGTGGCTGTGTTTACGTATGGGTGAGATTTATTATACTTTGCAAATTCTATTTCCTTATAAACTCTCATTACAGGCATCTCTCATAGCACATTACCCTCAATACACCAGATATCATCCTTTAGTTATAGCTCCCTTAACATGTAGATAGCTCACACGCTGGTACAAAACTGATTTGTTTCTAAAAAAGTTAAATTTGTTTTTTAGAAAGACTATTAGAACACTAAAAACTTGTGACTACGGGCATTAAAACATCTCATACTGGATATTA
This sequence comes from Trachelipus rathkii, assembly GCA_015478945.1. Taxonomy (NCBI): domain Eukaryota; kingdom Metazoa; phylum Arthropoda; class Malacostraca; order Isopoda; family Trachelipodidae; genus Trachelipus; species Trachelipus rathkii. The sequence continues at coordinate 14,320 of JABUQX010059865.1, read as the reverse complement.
ACTACATATAGCTATTTTATACAGGTTATTACTTATACTTATACCTATTGCTCTTTCAGTAAACAACATGCGTAATATTATTAATTATTATAATTCACCAGATTATTACTTATTGAGTATTTATTTTATGTAAGCAAACATCTAGTGTGCTTTAATAGCTACTTTTATCAAATACTGTTGTGGGAATATAAGAGCAAATTCTCCTGTTCGTTCATCAGAAACTACTAAAGCCAATCTACCCATTGTATTTATACTTAGTTATATAAAACTTTACTTGTAAGTATATCACTTAGATGGTAAATAGAAACACTGATCAGTTCTTTAGAAAGTACTATAAGAATTTAAAAGGCAGACATAATACAGATATAAAAGATACTCGTTATCTAAAGCACATATTTGAATTTTTTTTTTTTGTTTACACTTATGTTTTATACCATCATGTGTGCCACTATATTATGTGTATCATTGCAAATCTTTAAGAAACGCTTTGCTATTTAAGTAGGATAGTCCCTGAGTACGTAAATTACATTTAATATATATTTTGAGGTAAGCAATAGTGGCCTCCAGCACTAGAACCCTTAGTAGGACACCATTACTATATGTCACCTTATTTCCCACTTGTAATGATATTTTATTGCTACATTTTTAAGTTGTCACCACAATGTTTATTATTCGCATATATATATCACTACTCTTTTATAATCAAACCATGTTAACCACTTTATTCACACCTATATATATATATATTGATATACTCATGATATGGCAAAACTTTCATATTCTATTTACAGTCACTTAATGGGGTAACCTTATATACAAAAGCTTTGCTGAAAGTCTAAAATTATTACAATATCATATACTGTAGGATATCTACCTAGTATACTCTCTATAGTTCAAGTGCTATAAGTCTATAGTGAATGATAATATATTCTACATAAATTCTAAAAGGTTCTATTCTGACATGTATAACTCTACCACTATTCTCTAAAACGTGCTGGGAGTCTATACTATCAATACGCTTTGTTATAATCTATCTAATATTAATATTTCTCTATAATGACCCTAGTTCGTCATAAGTATACTTTCCAGAACTACTTTTATACTAACCTAGAATGTATTAAGCTTATATGCTGAGCCTCATTAATTTTAAATATTATTTTTTCTATCTACCCCTCACAAGAAACAATATTACACACACTGTTTTATAAATATAGGCCACCTAACTAAGTATGACTGTTATATATCAGTAAAATTCCTCAAATTGACATTAGTTAATTATATCGTCTTTAAAAATCAAATACAGGTGTATATATTATTATGACTAATTTGCTATAGGTGAGCTATTACCTCCTCTTTCAGAATTCTACCGTTCTTATTCTAATACATACTCGAAAACTCTATAGTGCTCAGAACGGCACCCCTTTTGACTACGATAGTATTACGTTCGTAAATAGGTTATATATCATATATATAATATGGTGGTACAAGAGTGATATATTATTTCCCGGATTAATATCCAACCTTCGTTGTATTTTGCTAATATATAATTCCAGTTAGAGATTGTATTAATAAGCATATGACCTTTAGTTCGAATTGCAAATCAGTTAGGTATCAAGTGGTAACTGGAAAGTACAGATTGAAATTTAGTAATTCCAGTATTATGACGATCTTAGAAGTAACTCCATTGATTTCCAAAGCCTCTGAAATCACAGAGAGCTCCCTCAGCTACCTCCCCCCCCTATAGATATGATGAGCAGCTTAATACTTACCATACTATATATTAGGTAGAGTGATTAATGAGAGTACTCACTTTATATTACATATGGTAATAGCCAATTGATAATGAGTGAGGAGAAAACAAGGTCATTTCACAGTGCGAAATCAGGTAAGGTACAGTATTCTGTCTGAGTAACCCCATATTTCTGAGGTCTTCTCTTAATAAAATAACCTATTAAAGTATGCATCAAAGTTCTTAAGTGATTATGTTAAAAGTGTTATCATCAAAGTAGAGAAAATTATAATGATATATTTGAAGTTTATTAAAAGAGAAAATAAAAAGAAAAACGTTAAACTATTACATTATGTCAATCTGCGGTATCAATAATAATTAAATTGAAGTGACCGAGATTCGAAAGAGATTTTTCAGCTAACTACCCTTAGAATACTAAGTAGTGTTGTATGTATAATCTATTTTATTTCGTGATACGTAAGAATGTTATATTTCATAATCAATTATAGTTATGTATATTCTACTCCGCCAGAACGGCATATACTCATTCTGCCTGACCCTCTCATATAAGGATAAAACATTACTATACTTACCCAACTGGATCAGCAAGAAGTTGGTAGAATCTCAGAAGATTTAAGACGAGAGTACAATTACTATAGAAGTAAAAGAATAGTGAGCAGAATTGATATCAGAGGAAGAATGAGTGTAGTTCGATTACATCAGCAATTAAGTGTATGGAAGAGTTTAAGAGGTGCATGAGTGAGAAGTCAATCATTATATAAAATGATAAAAGTAGGTGAAATAATATAAGATTAGTAGAGATATAGAAGGAACATCAACTCACCTGTTAAAGGATAGTCACAACACTTATTAGGCAAATAGAAAAAAATAGTCAGCATACTACCATCATAAAAACACCTACATTAAGTATTTAGATCTTTGAAATAGATAATACTAGATACTATACTAAGTAATGAGCATAAAATAAGTAAGGAGGAAACCTCACATAAAAGGGGGGGAGCTTGAGCTTAATATGATACGGTGTGCTCCATATACATACATGATATTCATAATAATAGCTTTGTAATAAGAGTCAAGCTTTGCATACCGATCTATATACATAGTATCTCCCTTTGTTAAGTTCCCCTAAGATAGTGAAAAATCCACTTATATAATCGATCTAGATAGTGATAAGTACTATTAATATCGCCTAGTTATGAACCTATTCGTGAAATGCTCTCCAAAAAGCCCTTAACTTCAGTGCTAGATTATAGTAGATATAATATTGAAAGTTTTCCAGATGATCTAATGATAGTGAGTTGAAGTTGAGAGAAGGGTTTTCAATATCTTCTTAGATGGGAATTACAGTGTGAGAGCTATATATTATCATATAAGGAAATATCTCGTATTATAAGAAAAGATAACAGAATGGACTGCCTTTTATTCTCTAGTGATAATATGATGACATAAATATTATAATGAGAATATGAATGCACTAATATTAAGTAGAAGAGTGCTTAATATTGAGACATAGATAGTAGTAGATATATATATTTATAGATATAACGAGTGAGAGGAAGATAGCATTGAGAATGGTCAACATCTCCTTCAATACAGAACTACCTAGTAGGTAATGAAACTTCTTCTTCTCCTACCGTATCGCACACAAAGCGTGTCATTCCTCAACAATTATAGAAGCTAACGTGATGTTGAGCTTAGAGGTCCTTAGCTTTGTGTATTAAATATTATCTCTATTAAAATGTAGCCTAATCAGCTATACTTAAAATGATACAATGGCACATTAGAGCCAAAGGCATCTATGTGTCCAAGTGAGAAGTAGTAGAAGAGAATGCCAGAATCGTTCATAGGTGTGTCTAGATATTGTGAAGTGATCATAAGAAATAATTGGATTTATGTTGGCACTATTATTAGAGCTAAGAAGCTTATCATAGAGGAACATAAGAAATACTCGAATTTGTTTAATAATCACTGAAATAGATTATAGCGATATTTTCAGTGATGTATGAAATAGACAGATAAAGTAGCTATTACTGAATGTTCATAGAACTATTTTCATGTCTTTGTGGTTTGGCAAGTTTAATTATCCATTAAATTATATTATTGATAGTAGTATTATGTAGTAACCATCATAGAGTATATGGTCAATTGATATTATTAAGCAATTAGATTTTAAATCAATATATTATATTATGTAATTATATTTATATATTGTAGTTTCAATTAATGAAGATCGAAATTTTACATGTAAATTAAATATATTTGATGAATCATAATACTATATTTATATTTAATATATAAATATATATTTTAATCATAAATCATAATAATAATAATGAGATAAATAAATATAAATAATATTAATAAGTAATAATATAGTTATTTAATCAATATATTGAACTAAAAAGCATATTCAATCAAGAGGTTGAGTTATCTAGTATTATTTTTACTAACATAAAATATGAATATAATAATAAATATGAATTACTCAGATATTAAATTATACTTAAGATATATATATTATAAAAGAGGATAGAAGGCAAAGAAACTGAATTGTGAACAAAGAAATTTAAATATTTACTAAACGTTTGCAGATGAATTTGTACTTTGGTAATAATAATTGGTAGATTATTTATAGATTTATATATCTCATTAATATATGAAATAAGTATTAAATTTGTTCTACTAATAATATAAGAAGCAGTAGTACCTTGAAAAAATCAAAAAAATCGATTTTTGTTTATTATTTTATATATATCATTCAATCATATATCTCGGTTAGAAGGAAGAAGATAGCAAATAGTGGATAGAGTGAGTTAGATTATCTCAAGGCCAACTTTAAAGAATTTTTTTTTGGACTGTTTAAATCTCGGAGGCACTAAAAAAAATTGAAATCTGCATAAAACGTTGAGAGTAAGACTAGATCTAGAATGACATTGAAGTATACATATTTTAATTGTGAGATGAGTAGATATAAAGACTCAAGTCAACTTAAAACCAAAACTACGCAACACTCCACCTTAATTGAGAAATATATGGGTATTATATATACAATGTCTTGAAGCATTCAAAACAGATATACTTATAGAGTTTGCCAAATAATGAAATAGCGTTAACAACTGGTTGGAGTGGGATGAACACATTGGTTGCGGATTAAGTGTGTCTATATTTAGAGAGATTATGGTGAAACAGACCCAGGTAGCGTATGATGAGTATGTCACTATTACTTTACATTATTCTACTTATAAGTCACTGTTAAATATTGATATAGCGATTTATTATTTTGGGTATGTTTGAAAAATAACTGGGCTCTTTCAATTACTCAGATCTATTGTTTCCTTATCTATCAATTTCATAGCTGATACTTGAGGCTCTGTCTTTTCATTAGTTAATAGTATATATCTGCATGTAATAGTGATAGATGACTGTTACAAGAGAGAAACCTCTAATTTATTTGCAATAAAACTCTTAGTACTAAGAGTATGCGATATATTTATAATCTATCAAAATAACGTGTTATCTCTAAGATCTAGACTTCGTAAAACTTAAAGTATATTGAATATTCTTATATATATAATACTATATCTCTCATATATATATTTTTGAAGACTAATATATCTAAAAGACAATTAATGAGACAATAATCTCAGGAAAATTTATTATATGAGCGATCTTCCTATTTAGACACGGTAGAAAAATTATACAGTAAAATAGGATAATTAATAATTAGTAATATATATATATTAGAAAAAGCAAAAAACAAAAATATGGTAGAAAAATAAAACTTAAATATATTGCTTCAATTAAAGGAATTGTCCTCGTGACCATTGTAGAAAATAGCTGAGAAATCTTCGCCAAGGGAACATGCTAGTCTATATCTATCTATGTAAGTGTTGTATTAACAGAGCTGATAGATTATTTAGTCGACTTAAATTAAAGATAATGGCCGAAGTAATTTACCTCATAACGGACCTCGCGTAGTAAAGAAAACTCAAAATGATTGGCGAACATTTTCAGACGAAGATATATTCCAATCACTCTCCTCATTTTGTTTTAAGAGAATTTGCAAAATCAATTACAGAAGCGCTAGTAATTAGAATATTTAACTCAGTATTACGCTCATTGATCATGATATATCAATTTGATCAGTACGATTGAAAGAATTATAAATAAGGTGGCAATATGTATATAGTATATATAATGAGTGTAGTTTATAGTTATTTAATTGAGTAATTGTTCAAAATCTGAAAGAATGAATAAGTTATTTCAGAATGAACTTTGGATAGAATATCTTAAGTTCCCTCTCTCTTTTATATGAGGTTAGACATTTTTAACGTTCAAGAGAGCTGCTTATTTATAGCTTAGGAGCTTCTAGTGTAACGTTTAGGAATTATCCTTATTTAACTTTAAGCATTACTTAACATTAAAAAGCGTTTCTCATTTAAAGTTAAAGAGTGCTTCTTATTTAGAGCTAAGGAGTGCTCCTTTTTTCACGTTGAGTGCTCTAGATTAAGGAGTGTTCTTATTTAAGTGTTAGTGCTCCTTATTAACGTTAGAGTAAACCTAATTTAGCGTTTAGAGAGTGTTTTATACTCACGTTTGGAGTGCTACCTTATTAAAAACATTTCGAAGTAACTTATTTAACCGTTTAAGGAGTACGATTCAGTGTCCTAATTTAAACGGTCTGGTTACTTGGGAATTTAAGTAGTGCTCTACAGTTATTCGTTCACGAGAAATCTCCGAGATTTTAACCGTTTTAGATGGCTATTATTTAAAGAATTCCACGATTTAACGTCTTAAAAATGCGCACATTTAATATCAGATCTGTTCTAAGAATTACATTAAATAAATGCTATTCAGATGATTATTTATCTCAACAACTGAAGGTATTTGTATTCACAGATTCACATTTTTCAGAAGAGAGCAGGAAAAACTTATGAATGAATATCTTATGAAAAGAGTGTACTCGCTATATTAAATTGGCAGTGCGAGAGAATAACGTTACAGAATTAAAGAAAGGTCCTCCTAGGAATTGAGCCAATAACCTAAACAAAAAGAAAAACATTTTTTAATTGTCTATTAAAAAATTCAATAAAAAACAAGAATGTTTTGTGTACGTATTTATATCTGATATTATGATTACCTCTTAAAACAACACGAACTTATATATTATATATATTATATATATATATATATTATAATATATATATATCAATATATATATTATAGATTTATATAATGTATATATATATATATATATATAATATTTTAATTATTACCGACTAGTTCGGTTAGCAATTATTTCAGACAATTTTCAAGGTTATATATATATATATATAATATGTATACTTATATATAATATTTATTTATATAATATATATGATATATATATTATATATATATATATATATTATATTATATATATATATATATATATATTATTAATATTACAATGAATCTTGGGGGACACCCCTTGACAACAATGCATAAATTAAAGAAAATTAACAGCAATTAACTTGTGACACGACTGTTGTTGTCTAACAGCCAACAAATTGATAGACGGTTCGAGTGGAGCCTTAGTGTGTGTGTGTGTGTTGTGTGTGTGTGTGTGTGTGTTTGTGTGTGTGTGTAGAGAGAGAGAGAGAGAGTGTGTGTGTTGTTGTTGTAGGTGATCATGGTACGCAATAAAAAAAAATAACTCTTTAGCAATGAATATTAAGACCAACTTGATTTAATTTAAATCGTAAATTTTTAAATAGTTAATAGGTTACATATGAAACTAGATTAATCATTCATGATTAAACAAGCTCGACCCTAACTATTACGATATTCAATTGCACGTGACGCATCTATTGGCGACTCAAACTGGCACCCTGGTCGGTCTGCACCTTCATGAGCAATTAATCAATCATCAAAGTGCCTCAATGCGCCACACAAACTGGTGTAACTTTGCATCGAGGGAAAACTGCAACAAGACACGCCCAAATCGTAATGAAACAATAATTATATAACAAATAATTAAAAATCTTAAGATATTTAACAAGCCAATACGGTCCACACTAACGACATAAGAACTGCACACCAAAAACAGTAGAGAATGCAATGAATTAATTATTCATTTAAAATTCATATTAAAAAGAAAGCCCATTCACCCTCTTTTGAATTGCCGCCTATTAACATGCCAAATTAAGTGCCCTACCCTGGGTCTTACATTATACTTAAGAAATTAAAAAGATTTTTCATAAAACTTCCCAGATTCATTTTGACAGGAAGAATAATATAAAAATAATAATAATAATAATAATAATAATATATAATAATAATGATAGTACTAATATAATCAATAATAATAAAAATGATATAATAATTAATAAATAGAAAGAAATCTTCTAGAGTCAAAATATTACAGAAAACTAATACGAATATGAAAATTACAAAGTGATAACTTTAACTGATTAAGGCTGCGAGGTGAATTGTAGTCCATATAAGATCACTGCTTCGTTTCACTAATTAAAATAGTCTTTATAAAAGTTTTTTGATTTATTGGTAGAAATCATATACTATGCTCAATGATAAAACCAATAGCAATAAAAATAACAGCAATTCGAGTATCAAAAATTGATAACAGTTACACTAATATAAATAATATTTAATATAATAATAATAATAATAATAATAATAATAATAATAATAATAATAATAATAATAATAATAATAATAATAATAATAATAATAATAATAATAATAAATTATAATTATTATTATTATTATTATTATTATTATTATTATTATTATTATTATATTATTATTATTTATTATTATTATTATATCTATTATTTATTATTATATATAATTATATTATATATTATTATTATTATTATTTACTTTAAAAATATTTTTCAGGCGGTTCAAGATTACAGAAGAAGAGGTTATGTGAGGTTAAAACATTTTTAAGGGAGTTATTACCCTGATCTATAACTTGTATAGATAGTCCTCTGAGATAGAATTTAGTTAGAGTATGTTGCACTTTGTCTATGGTAATATAATTTGTGCTACAGTGTTTTTCCTTACAGTTTGGTTTGGCAAAATTATCTTAGTCAAAAATTTATTTGAAATTTCATTTTTTTTTGTTTTGTAAAGTTTAAAGATCTGATTGAATTACTTCCTTTTAGGGAGGGGGTAGATATCTGAAGTTTAGTAAAGATATAAGCTAATATAATAATAATATAATTATAATATAATAATAATAATAATAAACATAAATTAAAATAATAATTATAAAATCGTTATTATAAAATAATTTTAATAATAAAATATAATAATAATAATAATAAGTAATAAATGAATTATTAGGAAGGAAAATTAATTTATTTTAGTATAAAAAAATAGTAAACTCTCTCTCTCTCTCTCTCTCTCTCTCTCTCTCTCTCCTCTCTCTTCTCTCTCTCTCCCTCTCTCTCTCTTCCTTCCTCTTCTTCTCTCTCCCTCTCTCGATAATTAGTAAAATGAGAAGTTTATTAAATCATAATAATAATAATACTACAATAATAATATAATAATCAAGAATAATAATAATTAATAATATATAATAATAATAATAATAATTCTGCTATTTATTACACACACACACACACTATAATTATAGTACTTATATATATCATATATATAATAGATATAGAGATAATAATTAATTTTATTAAATTTGGCGTGTTTCAAAATACTTATCTTAATATTATATTATCGATATATAAATACTCGAAATATATATATATATATATTATTATATAATATATATATATATATATCATTGATATATATATATATATATATTAGAGGTTAACCTATACAGAAGTTGAGAATATGAAAATTTCTCTTATGATTACCAACGGGAATCTGGTTTTTGAGGATCTGGGATGTGGGGGAGTAAATCAGTGGCTTTTAATCGGGGAGGAATGGCTGAGCTTGTGGGGGGGGGGGTCTATCAATATATGTGATAGGCCTAGGGGTAATGAGGTGGGAATAGAGTTACTATTAAATATAATCTTATATATATATATATTATATAATATAATATATATATATTAATATATATATATACATATATATATATATTTAATATAATATATCATATATATATATTATATATATATATATATATATTATAACAAGACATAGAGAGAGATGAGAGAGAGAGAGACAGAGAGAGACGGACAGAGACATAGAGAGAGATACAGAGAGAGAGAGAGAGAGAGAGAGAGAGAGAGAGAAAGAGAGAGACATAGAGAAATAATAATAAAAGAAATAATATATATTTACTGTTTCAAGGATAATAATAATATAATAAATTAATAAATAATAGAATAAATAATAATAAATAACTAATAATAATAATAATATATTATAATAAATAAATAAATAAATAAATAAAAAATAAAAGAACTACCAATTATTTATAACCTTTTCTTAGATTAAACAACCTTTACCTAGGTCTTTAAGTCTTCATTTATTTCAAAATGATAAGGAAATATATATATATATATATATATATATTATATAATATATATATATATATATAATATTATATATATATATATATATATATATATATATATATATATATATATTATATATATATATATATATATATATATATATATAATATATATATTATATACTATATATATATATATGTAAGCACAGCACTCACTGTACGTGTCACACGACGTAATAAAACCTAATAAATACACTAATAAAACTTCTCTCAAGAACCCGTCAATTCAGGTATCAGGAATTACTCTAATTTAAATGCATAGCACACAAACATATGTCTACGGGGCTCCTCAATTGAACACCAAATTGTTATACACTATAATCATAATTCCCGATTTTTAAGCACGTATTTTAATTATTAAAAATCATATATATTAATTTGGGCAAATCATAAATTATAATATATATATATTATTATATATATATATATATATATATATATATATATATATATATGATATATATATATATATAATTAATATTATATATATATAATATATAATATATATATTATATATATATATATATATAATAATATACAGGTATATTATATATGGCATAAATATTAAATTTGGATTGTAATTTTTAATGCTGTTTTCATTTTAAAATCCATGTTTCTTTTAATAATAGAAAAAAACAAATACGTATAATTAATAATAATAAGCCATTACCTATTCATGAGAAATGTACCATACGTTTGGCAGCACAAGGTTGTTGAGAGATTTTGCTTTCACGCGCGCGATCGTGTACACGTACTCTCCTTCGACATCTCTCTGCCCCGAAAAAATCCGTAAGAAGTAAAAACAAGCATGCAGTCACCGGTTTTCTTTTTTTCTCTATTCAACAAACTATAGAATGAAGTTTCTATTAATGTGTTCATCTTCTCTCTCTCTATCTCTCTCTTTTAAGAGTCCATAACGGCAATGAGTCATTAGAATACACAATCGTTACGGTTTATATTTTATAAGTATATTTTTATTATTTTCCTCCTTGCTACCGTCGTAGATTCAAATTGTTGTTATAAATTGAGCTTAATTCCATTCAGAAATATAACTGTGCATCATATATCTAAACACAAAATGACAATGCGTCGCTTATTAAGTACCAAAGAATTTAATTTTAATATATGTCGAACACAAACTTTCACTAATTTTAAACAACTAGCAACAATATTTACATTTTTTAACAATTGCAACTCCATTGTTTTAGATATTGAAAACTGCACCACATTTACCATTATTTTAACATCTATCACTTTGCATCCATGATGAGATTATATGAGTTAATCAATGTGTCGCGCTTTTACTTAACAGTATAATGTTATTATTCACCGTATGATTGCAGGGAAAACATTAAGAGGCTATATATATATAATATATATATATATTTTTATTTATTAATATATATATATATATAATATAATATATACTATATATATATATATATATAATATATATATTAATATTATATATAGATATATATATAATATATATATTACCTCATTATATATATATATATATACCTCACTCTATTATATTTATAGATACTATATATTATATATGGGAATTATTTCCAATAACTGCCTCTAAAAAGATTTTTATAAAAAACAGCATAGACTAAAAAATAGTAATGAAGAGTAAAAAAAAAATCTATTTGAGAGACGTAAAGTAATATTTATCTAAAGTGTAAAAAAACCCTATAGGATGTGTTATTAAAAAAAAAAACGAAAATTTTTTTTTAGAAAATACAGGATATACTCTAAAAAAATAAGTAATGAAGAATAGTGAAAACGAAATCGGCGCAGTCGCTTTAGGAAAAAAGTACAGCCGCTGAAAGTTTAAAATTTCCACTAGACGTTTCTTATAATAAAAATTAATGGGCTTCGTGCTCGTTTAGGGCCATCCTAGTTCAGGTTATGATTAAGATTTTTTAAGTATACATAGATTTCTCTGTGTATACCTAACAAATCTGTTCATACCTGACTTAGAGGGGCCTGAATGAGACCTAAACCTGATCGCATCAATATGAAAAGTCGATGTGATTTTTACAGCTTTGGAGATTCTGAAACTTACTTTCCTAAAGAGGGACAAATAATTTTTCCTCTAAATAACCTTTAATAAGTTTTTCGAGTCTATACGTTGATTCTTGTAAAAATCTGATGTTTAGAGGCAGTTATTGGAAATAATTACCATATATATATATTATATATCTACGTTTTACATTATATTGATTGAAAGCTAGTTTATTTATTATATTATATATATATATATAATCTTCTCACATATATGCAATGCATAAGTTATATATATATATATATATATAATATAATTATAATATAATATATATATAAATCTACGTTTCACATATTGGAATGATTGAATTGCACTAGTTTATATATTATATATAATATATATATATATATATATATATATATATATATATATTATAGATTATACTATATATATATATATATATATATATACTATATATATATAATAATATAATCGAGTCACATAATTGAATGTACTAAGTTTATACTATATATATATATATATATATATATATATATATATAATATCATATATATATAATATATTATATATATAATATATATATATATATATTATATATATATATATATATATATATAGTATATTAGATATATATATTATATTATACTACTAATCACGTTTCACGATTTATGCACTAGTTTCTATATGCAGTTTGAAGGAATAAGAAAGAACAAATGTACGATTTGAGACAATTACTTTGACACACAAATATAGAAAAATGGGCAAAGCAAAAAAAAAAAACAATAAAATTGAAAAATAAGAACAATTGCGAGCAACATTGTCACAATCCCGCATAACACAGAGAGCAACTGAAGATAAGAATGAATTTTACTTAAATGTAGGCACTGCCAATAACTCGCAGGAGAGAGAGGAGAGAGAAGAGAGAGAGAGAAAAAGAGCGAGAGAGAGAGAGAGAGAGAGAGAGAGAGAGAGAGAGAGAGAGAGAGAGATGGCCAAAATTAATTGACAAAATAATTCTACTATAAATATAATAATTATTATATAATATATATTAATATATATATATATATATATTATTAAACATATACTATATATATATATATATATTATATATATATATATATAATATATATATATATAATATAATATATATCCTCTAAACCTGGCACTAAAGTATATATATACATTAGTATTATATATATTTATATATATATATATATAATATATATATATATATATATATATATATATATATATATATATATATATATATATATATATATACCCTATTATACTATATATATATATATATATTATATAATATATTATAAGTATAATATATATATATATATTATATATATATATATATATATATAGTATATATATATATATATATATCCCTCTAACCCAGCACCTAATCCCCCCTTCTCCAGATAAAAGTGTTTGAATCCTAATAAAAATGCGTTTATAAATGTTTGCCTCGCTAAAAAACTCCGTTTTCAATCATTATTTTAATCAGTTTTGCAAATTTTATTACGATATATCAATAAACCTTCGTAATATTAGAGTTAATCGATATATGATATCAAAATTTAATCGATGTTTTAATATATCGATATTCTTTTAAAAACCGAAGAATCGATATGTTGATATGCCAAGCTTCCAATATTCTTCAAATCGAGATTTTAATATATCGATATGTCGAACCTACCCCATATTCCTCAAATAGAAATTTAAATGTATCGATAAACTATATATATCATTATATATATATATATATATTTTTTATATAATAGTGTTTAATATATATATATAATATATATAATATATATATATATATATATATATATATATATATATATTATCGATCGACGTATTCAATATATCGATACTCGAGCTTGCTCTATAATAATCGTAGAAATTTTCATATCACGTTTAACATTTTAATACATATCAAGACCGATGAATTAATAAATCAAATCCTACTTTA
>JABUQX010059864.1:0-48833 GCA_015478945.1 Trachelipus rathkii | reverse complement strand
ACCAACACGGAGAGACTGAGTAAGTCTTAAATGGACTACTATATACCTCGACCCCACTTTTGCACATATATATTAATATATATATTTAATATAGTATAATATATATATATATATATATCACTATATAATATATTATATATAATCTAAATATATATTATATTATATATATATATTATATATATTAAATATATATATATATATATATATTAGTATATATAATATTTAATATATATTATTAGTAATATTATATTTATAATATATATAATATTATTATATAATTATTTTTTTTATACTTATAGTCACTATATATATAATAATATATACATAAAGAAAATTCCAGTTGTTCAAACAATTTAAATCAAAATCATTAGCTACAATAAAGTGCTTCATAATATTATTTCTAGTTAATGAAAAGAACTCAATATATATTATTATATAAGGATGTAATACAAAACAATGAAATTGAATATTTATAAGTACTTCCATAGGACGGGATTTTCTGTATCTTTTTTTATTTTTTTTTAACAGAAAATAAAAATTTCACCATAGAATCTTCTAACAACAATTTTAATCACTATTTATCATTAATTTATCGTTTTTGTATAAAATTAACATAATTTATATTAATTATATATATATATAATATTTATATTACTATTTTATTATATCTTATATATATTATATATATATACTAATATATATATAGTATCTATTATATTATAAATTTAATATATATTCTATATATATATATAAAATATATATAACTATATATATATATTATTTTATCTTTATAATATTTTTATTATTTTCTTGAGGTGCCCCTGCCACTAAATATTTGTGTATTTCTATATTATCGTAATTAAATTTAATCGAGTATATAAACTAATTCTAAAAATCTATACTAATGACCCTTAATTACAATTACAATATCTCATATTTATATAATTATATATTATATATATATATATTATTAGATAGATATATTAATATTATTAATATTTCATAATAAATAAATTATATTTAATTTTTTTATATACAATAAATATATATTAATATTTAATTAATAATTATATTTATTATATTTCTATAATATATATATATATATATATTATATATATATATTATATACTATATATTATTTAATTATATCAATTAAATAAATATATTATCCCTGTATTAATCTATGTAACCTATATATTATTTTAATCGAGTGTCGCTCGTAAGATGAGATATATACACTAACCTATTTACGGGTATATATTCCTAAAAACTTGTAATATACATCAACAAAACTTCTCAAACCTTTATTATACTTCTTATATAAGTGTGCAATTTACTACTCATTCCTATAATACAAATGATCATCGCTGTACCGCTATATTACTAATATATATATATATATAGTATAATAGCGGTTTTATTCTTGGCTAACTTACTTTGATTCGGGGTTACTATATTTGGGTGGGTGGGTTATTCTATTGTATATATGAGCGTCGCTCTATTTTATACGCTACATATATAATTGGAATTAGCTGCTATTTTGCACTCTGATGATAGCTTATCTGGACCCTTTTCCTTGGCCTCACTAATTACAGTATATGTATTAAGGGTATATAATACTTGTAATAGTTCTGAATCATACGGAATGAATGACAAGTAGTCCCATTAGTCTCTCCTAATCAACTTCAAGAGAGAAAAAATAAAAAGTTTCAGTCTCCTCAACCTCTGTAATACGACTGAAAATCTACATGTAGAGCGAGTTATACGAAAATATCTGTTTAGTCCTGATTCTTCGGTGGCCATTTCAAAAAATTTTCCGCTATATAACAAATAAATTCGATCATTTCTATGACAGGGCGCCTTTGGCATTACTAAATTTCCATCAATTATTTTCTTATTTCATAGATTGCGTCAAAGAAATCATATAACCTACGAAAAATTTAATCAACTATATAAGGATTTTATTGATACAAATATATATGGATACTTCTTTACTACCGACGAGCAAAAGCGGGCCCTTATTTTACTCAATCAAATCACGAATAAAAGTGCTGACTTATATCACTTCTCATTGGTTTTCCTTACTGACATATATATCTTATTATTGAGCCTCTTGCCATATACATCTACTTAATATACAATTATTTCTGGTAAATCTGCCTTTATTATCGTCTCACTTATTTTTCTGAGATCTATGAATCGGTTACTGTTGTCTATTATAATAACTATATATATATTCACTCCAGCTGAACACAGTGCATATTATCATACTCATTAATGCATTTTGTATATACTAATTTTATTATTTCTAATACTACTTACACCCCCTGGTCTGTATTCTTATGGAATCTAAAACACTCTCTTTCCTTCACTCCACTATTTATTCTATCTTACCTCCTATATTACAGGTTGTTACCTATATATTATGATTCATTACTCCTTAGTTTGTTACATTATTGAATAGGGTTGCCTGGGCTTATTCCTGAATGATTATCTTATGCAAATATACGTTATTATATACGGAATGGCGGAGGGGCCCGGATGGCATCTCATAACTTAAATACCTACTATCATACCCCCGAGTTATATTTAGTGAAAGGGCATCAAGCTGGCTTTTTCCGATATTTGAATCACACCTCTACCTACTTAAGTTTCTAATATATAATATTTTATTATTATTTATTAATACCTGTCTTATACTACAACACCTTCTCCTCGTTTTGAGGAAAATAAAGGTAATTAATTATGAATATTCGAAAAAAGGAAAGCTTGACACATAACTGAACAGTTTCTCATTTGATAAATATTTAAAACCTCACCCCTTATTCCTATCTACAGCTCTCTTGAAACACCCTTCTTAATCAATACAATAAACCCATCGGGAAATCTATATCTTCTCTTCACATTTTAATCGCATCATAATACATAGAATATTGTACAGTTATATTACTTCATATCTACGTGGTAGGATATATTAACAATTAAATACTCGGTAAGAGTAACTTTCGTAGCTGGTATGATATCGGAGGAAAACTTGCGTTGGTATCGGCGCTTTTGAACATATCCAAAGCATTTGACCTCGAGGGTAATTGAGCACGCGTCACATATAGTGAGCTCTCTACACCCAAAGCCTATCCCATTCCCTTTGGGTCTTACTCTACCCTTTACTTCTCTACCCACTTTGAATTTACTTTAACATACTACTTATTCCTTTCCAATAGTCCCGCTCATAATCATTATATCGCCTCACTATCGATATGGAAGCGACTTATCTTCTTTTATTCTGTCCAATTAAGTGGTGTCTTTCAGGATTACAAGGTCTAAACTAAACACATTATATATATCGTTACGTTCATAAATCCAGATAATATGCAAAATAACCGAGTTATATACATACATCACACTATACTTAATATCGTATGCCGATGACCTACACTCGAATCATCCAACCTCCACATCTCTTAATCCATATATCTTCAATTCTGCTCGTACTGTATTTTTTATCTTCTAGACACACTCACACACGTACCTCTATTACACGAATCAATTTTTATCCGATTTACTTATTATTACGTTACATACACTCGACTCTGTGATAGAATCCGATTTTGAGGGTTTTACATTCTTAAATATTTGAGCACTAGAAAAATGTTAAAAACCCAAAGAAATAAAAAGAGAAATTCAGGCATACACATTATAACACACATCACATATTCAACTTTCCTATTTTTCTTTCTAGACAGTGAGCTTTTTCAATATGTCTTATTCCTCGTTGCATAAACTAATCAATAAAACCCTAACACTATACTATATGGTACCTTAAACATAATAATAATATATATATAGGTACTAACTAAACAATCACATACGGTACAAGCACTATGAGGCAGCATAAAGGGGACTCCATAGAAGAAACTAAACGTAATATCGGGCAAAGAGTCCATAGTTTCATGTGTAGAATTCAGACTTGGACGTTTAGTGTAAATCTTATTCTCCAGTGCACTACAGTTCTCTCTCATCTACGTTTTACCCAGTTTGCACTCAAAACCATTGTGTAATCCTCATCTTAGAACACATATTGTTTTGCAACTATTCATCACATACGAAAACACTCACTTCATAATTAGTTAGGGGTACAGCCTGAGTTTCAACTAACCTATGACTTGAGGTACCAGGGACCCAGAACACTCATAAAACCCAGTGCACCTTATACTTAGTTCTGTTACTTTTTTACAGTCATAAATCATTATACATTATCACTTTAATTCTTAGACGGACACGTTCGAATCTTATTCGTCACTATACCTATACCTACTACTCAAACTCACTTTCTCTTTTATATCCTTATTTAGGTACCCTAATACCTATACTACTACACTCACTACTCACTCACACCATTACCCTACTATACCCTCATATACCTCACTACCTACTACATGAGCTCACCACGGCCGCAGCGTGTTCACGCAGGGCAACTCTTTACACTTTTACTAACCTACCTAAGCGTACCACCCACTTTAAATTTAAACGCCTCATAAGTTATAGTAGGGTGCTTGTTGTCCCCTTCCTCGAGCACCGTGAATTATATATTCACCTACCCTACCCTACCCCTTATATATATATTAAAGTATATAATAAATAATTTTAATAATATACTATATAATTATAAATATATAATATATATATATATATATAGTATATATACTATATATCTATTAATATATACCTTATACTTACTCTCATACACATTAAATATATATTAAATATATATATGAAATAGCTTTATTAACATATACAACAGTTACACTCCATAACGCCAATTTTCTTTTTAAATCTACATAATGAATAAAATCTTGAAAGTGGGAGTTCTACTCAGATTACGTGTTTTTTTTTTATTTTTTTATTAATATATTAATATATATAATATTTTTATAACATAATAATACAATACAATTATAAATATTGAAATAAATTAACATATATTATGAAACGTTATACGAATTTATAATATTATTAGAGTTTATTTTATATGATTCTCAGAAGAAATGTAAGAAGCAAGAGCTCACACTACTCATCACAGGTGTTTAGAATATTACTATATAATAGTATTTTTTTCTATTTTTTAAATATTGTACTAGTTTTTGAATATATTATTCTGCTATAGAAATATATTATATATATATAATATTTTATAATTACTATATATATATTATATATAATTAGTATATAATATAATTTAAATAATTATAACAACTAAAATTATAATAATTTATCCCAATACAATTCGAATATTTATCCTTCTATTGGAGGTGGAGGCGGATATAGACTATACCTTCATATTGTAAATCTATATTATATAAAACGTTATATTATATAATAATAATATATTATTGTTAGGTATTAGCCTTTATAACCCTATGTATTAATTTTATCCTATCCCGTTTCTACCCCTATTACCCTATAACTACCACTTATATATTAATATTTATTATATATATAATTATATAATATATATATATTATTATAATATATATATATATATATATTAATATAATAATACATACATACACTATTTAATATATTATATAATTAATATAATATATTATATATAATTATAAAAGTAGATAGCAATTATTATGCAACGATACTGAGATAGTAGTCCGAAAAACAACAATATATCGGTATATAAAGATATTATATTAAATAGTACCGATGTCAATACCCTACTACACTATACTAATATATAACTATATAATATATATATAATATATATATATATTTTGAGTCAGTACACATATATATGTATATTATTATATATATATATATTTATTATAGTATATATAATTAAATCAATTATATATATAGTATTATTATACATCACAACCAATATTCAGTTCGGCGGTGCTCACTATTGAGCTATAAGCATGGAGTTGGGTATGACGATGCCTGTCGCGGCAGGTTATGTGCGCTGTTGATATAGCAGCTACTACCTTGAAATTAAATGTAGATGCCTTAACAATTATATAATTAGTATCGTCAGATACTTTATATACGGTAACCATAAATGTTTCATACATAAGTTGTATCTGTTACATTAATTTAGATAAGATTTTTTGATTAGTGTTTTTTTACACTAATATTATTTAACGCATAAATACAATTATTATTAAGTAAACAAAGAGACAAAATAAAAAATTTAAAAAAAAATTATCAAAATTTACTTCATTAATATAGCATATTAATATAAATTATACATTTTTTATCATATATACATATATTATAATAATATAGTAAATTTTTTATAATTCCTTAACATAATTAATTAATACATATTATTATTTATAATTGCATAAACTTTAGGCTAGGTCGCCAGTATGGCAAATTTTATTTCTTTTGAAAGATTATAGGCAGGTCATAGCCAATTTAAAAATTTACTATTATGGAGGATAGTCAATAAAAAGTTCTAAAATATAGCATTGCCAAGAGAATTTATACTTAATACAACTGTAGTAAATTTTTTATTTAAAATGATTCTTTTTTATATTATATATAATATATATATATATATATATATATATATAATTATATATATATTATTATTAATATTAATTATAATATATATATATATTATTATATATAATATAATATATATTATTATTAATATATATGATATATATATATATATATATTATTTAATATATATAATTTGAGTGTGAATATATCTTAAGTTTATTTCGTGGAATTACTATGCTTTGCAAAACTTAGCAACTTAATTGCTTAAAAAGCGGGGGAAAAATTATTTTTTTTTTAAATTTTAGTGTGATGCAATGCTAATGAAAGTAATGATTTTTTTTTTGTCCATTTATTTCTTATTGCCAAAGCTTAGAAGAAAAGTTGAAGAATTTCAAGAATTTAATCAGACATACGCATCTCAGAATTAACAAATTTTCAGTTTAAAAGTTAAAAGTAATAATTGAAATATAATAGTTATAAAATTAATTTGCTTGCTTTACGTAGAATAGAAATAACATAATGCATTAAACCGCTAAAGATGGCAAGAGTTCGGGGGTTCTTCGGCCTTACTATACTAGGTGGAATAATATTACGACGGGGGTGAGGGGGGCTTACTTATCGTCCCCTTATCCCTATCTGTTCCTCACCGGTTTACCGTCCACTACAGAAGTCATCCCTATATAATGTGAGATAATAAAATAAATTTTTTTCAATAATATATCCGACGAATTAAAATTCTCTGGGCAAAAAAAAAAAGAAAAAGAATAAATAATTTCAAATAAACCCCTCCTTAATAGCCTTTCCTGAGCTTGCGACTCTCCAAATACTAGTATTTATGCGGTCTTTAACTGATGTAGGTGCTCTGCACGCGAGTCTAATCTCCTGAAAGCGAGAGTAGGTACAGTATAAATTGTGATCTAAGGCTTTTAAGACTACTCTTCTACTTTACGCTGAAACTTTGCTTATTATTTATAGTGCTTTTATATCCATCTATTACATTAGTATATAAATATAAATTATTTATTTTCGAATGTTGTATATAAAGTTTTAATAATTTAATATATTATATATAAATAATTTAACTAGTTACATTGATTGTCTATAATATATGGATTTCTTTTTTCTATGTAATCCTCAGTCAGCGTGTCACTTTCTGCCATAGCGCCCGCGTACACACTCCAGGAACTCCTTCTTGACTCGAGATTCCACCTTCTGACACTTAATTCTAACACTTAATTAATTCAATAACGTCTGAATAAATTTTTCTTTTCATAAATTAGTGGGAGCAAAATACATGGGCGTAATAGAAATGCCCCCTTTTACAAAAAAATCGAAACTCGGGACTCAAAGGCTCTCAATGCTATAGCCATAGCCTATACTTTTTTTAAGGGGAAGTGCTTTTATATCCTTCAAAAATCTATAATTTTTTACGATACATATATAAAGGAATTTTTTTTTGGGTGAAAAAAAGTAATATTATCTTTTATTTTTTTGGGGAACTCCAAAAAATAATTAAACAGTGTTTTTTTTTTGGGTGGTGGGTGTGAGATAGGGTAAAAATCCATAATTTTTTTATTTACCGGGGCTTTCCCACAAAATAGCTACTATATAATCTTCTCAATCAATCAGATTTATCAATGCTTCTTTCTCAACTGAAAAATATACTTCCTCTTTGTGTATAATAAAATAAATTTTCGACCTTATTTATTTCAAAATTTTACTTATTCCTTAAATAAATTTTTATTTATCGACATAAAATCTGAAAAAGTACTTATATCTCAAATCTTTTTTGCCCAGTAAAAGAATCAAGTCACTGTGTGACAACACCCCTCTTATCATTATACAAAAAAGAATTTAACAAATCAACGTCATTCTGTTATACGATGTCTAAATTGCCTGAACTTGTTAATAAAATTTTAAAAGAAAAAAACTGGTTCGTTTTTTTTTTTATAAATAGTAATTGACCTGTTCTATCAGAATCTCATTTTAATAGATCAACTGAAGTGTAATGCAAAGAACGCAAAGAAACATTTTAGACATATTTATTATTTTTTTAGACGCGCATAATTGAATTATTTTTATTCTCAATAATATTATATATTATAATAATATTAATAATATCTTAATATAAATATTATATATATATTATACTTTATATATATATATATAAATATATATAATATATCTATATATAATATATATATTTATAACTATTATATTTATATATCTATACTATAATATAATGGGCGTATGGCAAGGGGGGCACGGGGGGGGTGAGCCTTTCCCCTATAAATCTTGGCGTAAAAATAAAACCATCCTTAAATTATGTTGCCAGAACGACGTTTTATTTAAGAAGGTGTATTATTAAGTAGAATAAATCCTGAAAAGAGTAATTACTTAAATACTAAACCGTTATCTGTATAAAACATACATTTTTATTTATAAGTTTTTTAATTGTGTTCGTTTTCATATTGGCTTGAGATCTATTACCTGTCCCGTGGGTTTTTTTTTACTTCGGGCTAAGAGATTTCTGTGTGCAGCTAGTAATCCTCGCGCTGCAATCCTCAGTAGTCGGATTAGCACATTTGGCCGGCTTTAATATAGCTTGCGTAACATACATATAAATATATATGTATATAGTATTGAGCTATATCTATAGTAATAATAACATAATGCGTATCATTATAGTAGTAAGGAAATATACGTCAATTCGATATATAATGCATTAGTAATATATAATTTTTATATATTTAATCTTAATATATATATAATATTTAATTATCAACTCGTTTGTTTGGACAGCATTTAACTTAAATGAAAAATCCTTGCAACTACCCCTATAATATATATTATAATATTATATTATATATATATTATAATATTCATATATATATATATAAAAATAAAAATTTAATAAATTAATATATATAATATAATTATTTAAATATTTATTATAAATATTAATTATTATATAATATATTATTAATTAATAATTATATATATATAATATAATATATATAATATATATTAAATATATATATATATATAGTGAGGGTTCATCGCGGTCACGCCTTTCCCTGGTATTATTAATAATTAACCTATTATACTATAATATGAGTTTTCAAAGCAGTGATTATTCGAAGCATGAGATAGATAAATACTGTTTCGAGAATGCCTTTCTTTTTTCTGCGGTAGGTAGTATGGATCCTGAGACTAATGGGGTAGAGCTACTCATGCACATGTCCTACAAGCAAAACGCTGTAGTCCGATTGGTTCGAAGTCTGGCGCTGATGTAGAATTTTTTTATTCTTCTATTATTGCCAATTTGATAGCTAACTAAGACCTGAGTTGTGTTTTGCATATTTCGGCGTTTGGCTTTTAACTTTATTAGTTTGGTTGCCTCTTGTAAACCTATACAAAAACACCCTACAGCCAGTAAAGTGACCTAATTGATAGCCAGCAGGGTTTTCCAACTAAACCTCCATCTGAATTTAATAAATAAGTACCGTAGTATTCAAAAGCTGGTACTAGGAATAGTCAGGAAAGCATTGGAAACACGCTATTTTCCGTGAATATGTTGATCTTTTTTATTTTTCTGGAAAGCTACGGAAAATCGACCTCAGTGGTAAGAGCTTCCTGACATTTGTCTATACGGCCCGTTCCACTCTGGATGTGCACATGATTAAATTTCTGTCATTACGTATTTGTGTTCGGGAAATATGGACATCCTTGCGGACGCGGAGTTGAATTTTTTCTTGTGTCTTGATTTTTTTCGCGCTATTGTCTTGCAATTAACCAACCACGCGGTTTTGTTTTTTTCTCACCTTAGATTATTTTTAATCTCGGCCGGTGCTTTTGAACTTTTGATTGGTAAACTTGTACCAGTGCTGGAAAATGATGTAGAAGCGGAAATTCCTCAAAATCAGAATTACCAATTTAAATGCATAGAACCCATTGCGAGGGGTGTTATGACCACAACCAAGAATCCATTTGGCCAACCTCTGTTCCATTTTCGCTATCACTCAAAGTTACTATAAGGATAGTTTCCCAGATATGACAATTTTTGTAAAACTATTGTTCACTTAAACAGGATTCCGGAAAGCAATTATTTAACATTTAAAGTTATATTAGGGTATTCCTTAGTCAAGAGTATATAAAGATTTGTAAATTTGCCACCCTATTTATCAATCTTATTTTCTTGGGGTGGAACGGATAAGGCTTTCGTGTATCTATAAATGATGTGATACAGAGCCTTTTCACTTGTTGAACATTGTCTTAACGGCAAACGCTGGGTTCGCCCATGAATGGTTCGTTAAGATCCCCTAGGAAGGCGTCAAAAAGTGTAAATTTTATAATTCGTTCCTTTAATCTTATTTCGCAAAATTGGCCGCACCTTGTCATTACTAATATTTATCTATGTTGGCCGATTTCCTTCACATGTGAAAAAGAGAAAATCTCCCACACTAAGAGACGTCACTCCATTTTCGGGCGTTCCTTGGATTGGTTTGTTTGCTCTTTGTAGAGCCAGGAGCACCCCAAAAGGAATTCCTTAGCCCAGGTGTAGCCACACCCAGGTGTTCCAACCAACCCTCCGTCATTATTGGACGTGGGTTCGCATTTCAATAAAGTAGCCTGAGAAGGTAAAAGCTTTTCAATAGGTTACTCCGAGGAGTTGATTTAACTTACGATGTTTTTATTTTTCTAAGATTAAATTGAAAGGGGTGGGTATTATTTGAGTAAAGGTTTATGGAAATTATTTTTTCAGAGGAAGAATCAATTTTAATGTCATTATAAATTATAATAAAGACTAGGTTTCTCTTGGGAGCATGCTATGTTTTCTTAAGCTCTTTTTCGTTATCAAAGGGAAGGCATACGGGTGTATTTTTGGTGCATCGAATGGGGGTTAAATGACTTTAACGTCTAATATTTTGGTTTTCTGTTACTGGGGACTATAAGCCCTATGTAAATTCAGTACAGGGCAATATAGATGATATTTGGAGGAGAGTCCTTGGGCGCGAGACGCGTAAAATTTTAGGTATTCTTCTGCGGTTCCTATTAATTGGCAAAATTTTGCCACAAGCATGTGTGCCCTTTCTTCTTGCGGCGTCATTCTTTCGTAACTTTCGTTGTCCCCCCCTGTAAACTCTCCAGGGTCCCTCCCAGCGGCAGAAATAGCACCAGTAAACTCCCAACACGGTGTTCCAACCACCCTCTGGTCGATTTAAATCAGTGCCGAGTTTCAAAAGCAGTTGTATCGGAAAGCAGGAAAGATTTAGAAAACTGTTCCGAGAATTGCCTTTTTTTTCTTGGGACAGGTGGATCGTCGAACTAGTGTTGAGAGTTCTGTACATTGTGTCTGACGGCCCGACTGCTTGTTGTGAATTGCGTTTCGAATCTGGCGCGAGTGAAAATTTTTCTTTTGGTTCTTATTTATTTGCAAGATCTGTCGCAACAAAGCATGTTTGTGCAATTTTCGTCGTTCTTTTCTGACTTTTGGTTGGTTTCCTTATCCCAGGACACCCCAATCCGCAGAACTGCAGGTATGCCTAGCAAGGTGTTTCAACCCACCGCTCCTGTCAATTTTACAAATAGTACGACCTCGTCTCTCTCTCTCTTCTTTCGGAGTCTGTCTGAAAAATCAAAAGCAGCGGTGGTCCATCGCATTAGATTTAAAGAAAATGTTTAGAGATGGCCTTTTTGCTTACATGGGTGCTCGCGGATATTAAATTAAATTATTAAAATTTTCTTATCAAAAAATCAAAAGTTAAAACAATCCACAGATCTAAATTTTTCCTAATTGTTAAACATTCGGGGACATCATTTTATTCAGCAATTCATTGCCTTCCTCCTTATTATGCTTATTAAGCATTTCTGTACACAATTTCGCTTTTTCCCACGTGGTATCTAACTTGAGAGGTTAATGCCGTATGTTCTAATTCCTATTGAGTTTTCAGGAAATTTAATTTGGCCTATTTTAACAAACTAGAACTTGATATGGTTCATCACTGAAAGAGTTCCTCGTTTAGAGACCTGAGGCATATTCATATATCCTATCTATCGTCTCTATCTCTTCTATATTATATATTCTCTAATTCATCTCTATCATAGTACTTTCCTTTCATATCTCTTCAATTTTATATATATATATTATATAATATTCATTATATATTATATATTATTATTATATATATATTATTACTATATTACATTATTACTTTATTATATATATATATTATATAATAATATTCACAGAGAAACGGTCAATATAATTTATTTTTATCAAGAAACTCGGCTTCCGGCAAGTTCATCAGCTGTATCTTGAAAAATTGATGGAAATTACTTTGGTAAATATTTTTTCACTATAAAAATATTTCTTGCTAAAAAAATCTTATACCTCTCTCCCAAAAAATCTAACTTCCGGCTTCCGCTGTCCTGCTCCTCCAGCTTCCTCTGCGCTCCCGGCCCTCGGCTCCGCTTCCGGCCTTCGCGACTAAGGTTTCTGCACCTTTTGAAAATTGTTCAATTTGTGTTGTATTAATTTTCCAATTAAAAAATAATATTTTCCGAAAAAATTTTCATACTCGGCTCCCGCCCGACTTCCGGGATTCGAGTGAAGTGCCAATATTTGTCCAACAAATTTTGAATAATTATTCAGCCAGTCTTCTGACCATATTCATATTTTTCCCTCCTAAAAAGTGTTTAATGAAAACAAATTCTAAATCAAGAATCCGGCTCCGGCTCCGGCTCCGGCCCGGCTTCCGGACTGTGCGGCTTTCTCGGCTTCTCCCGCACTCAAGGGTTCTTGAACTTTATTTGTAAAATTATTCAAAGCAGGTTTCTCTGGCAATAAATTTTTCTTCCACCTAAAATACTACTTTTATTTCTACAAATTTCATACCCTAGGATCCCGTCCCGGTCACCTCCTTGGCTTCAGAATCCGGCCCTTCCGGTCAATCCAACTTTCGGTTCTTCCTGTCTATTCCAAAATGTTGTTCAGTAAATACTTGTGTTATTAAAAGTCAAACAAAAGGATGTTATTTGTTCTGTAACCATTCTCGGTATCCGGTCCGGATCAGTCTCGAACTTTGCGCTTCGGTCTCTTTCCGATCCGCCAAAGGTTTCTGCCAACTATTTGAAAAATTGTTCAGCACGTTTTCCTGGGCAAATCATTTTTACTAAAAAAATATTTTTCGAGAAAAATTTCATACCAGGATCCGGCTCGAGATCCGACTTCGGCTTCGGCTTTGGGGATCTGACTAAGGTTCTGCACTATTTGAAAATTGTTTTCTTCTGGCTTTTTGTGAAATATTTTTCACTAAAAAAATATTTCTCGAAAAAAATTCCATCCCACGATCCTGCTCCGGGAATACGGCTTTTCCCGGATAGCCACTTGGGCTTTCGGCTTCTGATAATCCGATAATGTTTCACCTACAACCTATTGAACCATTGCTCAGCACGCCTTCTTGAAATAATTTCAACTCTTAAAAAAATATTTCTGAAGAAAATTCATGCAGGATTCGGATCCGATTCCGGATCTGAATCCTACTTAACTTCGGCTCCAAATCCGACTATAGTTTCTGCCTATGAAAATTGTGCGGGTGTTGGGTCCCCTGCAAAGTACGCTGCCTGTCCCTCTCCGTCGGGTTTCGTTTGCGGGGGGCTGTGAATTATATATACGAGGCTGGTGTTTTCGCTGCTCGCGGCCGTAAGATCGTGGCTGTGACGTGGTGATCGTGCGGTGCTGTGGGCTCTCTTGTGCGAGCGTGGCAGTCACTGTCTGTGTGGGTTCGTCTAGAGTTGCGGCATTGTGTACAGTTTCGCTGATTTCGGCGGGTGCGGTGTTGCTGCCTATCGGTGGCCGTCGCTCTCTTGGCTTACATGTCGTCGTCTGTGCTTCACTGAAAAATATCTTTCTGAAGAAAATCCATACCCAGGAAATCCCGGATCGATTCCGGGCATCCGAAGATCCGGCCCCCTCCGACTTCAGCGCTTCGCTCCGGATTCGAGCCTAAGGTTCTGCACTTATTTGAAAAATGTTCGGCACGTCTTCTGACAATGAATTTTTCACATCAAAAAAATATTTCCCCCGGAAAAAAATCATAGTTACCCAGGAACAGGCTCCGTGCGATACGGCTTCCGGATACGAACCCTTCGGCCCTTCGGCTCTCCGCGATCCGACTATGTTCCTCGACATCTATTTTGAACATTGTGCAGCCGTCTCTTTGAAATAAAATTTTCCCCTAAAGAAGATTTTCTGAAGAAAAATTCATACCCAGGGATCCGGAATTCCCCGAATCCGGATCCAAATCCGACTTCAGCTTCGGTTTCGGGATCCGACTAAGGTTTTTGCACTATTTAAAATTGTTCAGCACGTCTTCTGACAATAAGTTTTTTAAAAAAAAAAAATTTCCCGGAAAAAAAATTCATACCTAGGATCGGCGGCTCCGGATCCGGCTTCGCTAAGACCTTGGATAAGGATTCGGATCCTCTAAGACTATTTGACTTGTTCAGCACTCTCCTGAATATAAATTTTTCACCTAGAAAAATTTAACTTGAAGAAATTCATACCCCAAGAAATCCGGATCCGGATTCGCTTTCGATTCAGCTTCGGCTCGATTCGACTAAGGTTCTGCACTATTTGAAAAGTTCGGTCACGTCTTCTGACAATATAATTTTTCAAACCAAAAAAATATTTTCCCGAAAAAAAATTCATACCCAAAGAAAATCCCCCCCCCCGGGGGCTCCGGATACGGCTTCCGCGATTACTACTTTCGGCTTCGGCCCTCCGGATCGACCTAATTTTCTACAACTATTTAAACATGCCTTTCAGCACGTCTCTTGAAATAACTTTTTACTAAATTTTTCTGAAGAAAAATTCAATGACCCAATGAAATGCCGGATCGGATCCGGATCCGGCTCTGACTTCGGCCTCGGCTCCAGATCCCGCTAAGATTTCTGCACTATTGAAATTGTTCGGCACGTCTTCTGCCCATAAATTTTTTCACCGCAAAAAAATAATTCCCGACAAAACAATTCATTACCCAAGGAATCCGGCTTCCGGCTCCGGATCCGGGTTTTATACTTCGCCTCTTCTGCTCCGAATCCGACTAAGAGGTTTCCCTGGTCACTTAAGTTTTGATAACTGTTCATTCCTCCCATACGTCCTTTCTGCATAATTTCAACTAAAAAATATTTTTCTGAAAAAATTTCTTACTCTGGCTCCGGCTCCGGCGCCTCCCGGCTCAGACCGGCTCACCGACGAATGGATCTGCTTTGACTCGCTTCAGATCCGGATCCGGAAATCCGAACTAAGGCAATTTCGCCACTATTTCGAAAAATGTTTATACCGTTTTCTTTGCAATAATTTTTCATCTAAATTAATTCCTTTGAAAAAAATTTTATTTGCTCAATGGATCTGGCTCCGGCACCGGGCACCAGCACCAGCTCCGCCCTCCGGCTTCTCAGCTCTGGCTCAGCTACGGCCCTCCATGTTGATTTGACCTGATAATAAATCCGAAGAATGGGTGGGAAGTTTTAGGAAATATGATATAAAAAAAAAAAAGATTCACCTTATAATATAAAAAAACTTTTTAACCAAAATCCAAGCCTGGAATTAACAATTTGACTGGAATCTGGATTTACTATAGGCATCACAAATATAAATTCAGTTTCTAAAAAACCATTTAGAAATTTTTAAAAATAACTTCCACCAATATTTCCCTAAAGAATTTTCTAAATATCCTAGAAATAAAAAAAATGTGAAAATTTTTTGAATTTTTGGATTTTTTCAAAAAGTAGGGGTCCGAGGATAGAGAAACATTGAAAAAGTAAAATAGTAATGCGAATGGTGTTCCAGAAGTTTTAATAAAAAGTTACGAAAATTCATTGCCGTGCGTAATGCTGGATTTTTCCTAATTCATCATATATATTAAATATATATAATACTACATATATAATATATATATATTATATAAATATATAATATTATATATTATATATATAATCTAATATAATATAGTTATTTTATATTATATATATATTATATAATAGGTCACAATCGCATGGGAAAATAGGTAGGGAACTTGTTCTCCTATAACAAGCTTACATCGAAAACATACACTATCATTTTATTAATCAAGAAACATTTTTTTTACCTTTGAAATTTAAAAAAATTAAAAAAAAAAATAACATTTTTAAAAAAAATTGTTAAAAACTTCGTCTGCACAAGAAATTTAGTTCTTTTTGAAACAACGAAGAATTTGAGAAACTTGGGTCTTTGACATAGCATCGTTGACATTTTTTTCTTTAAAAAAAATAAACTTAATAAATCAAAGGGAAAAAGGCAAGGAAGGACACACCCCCCCCGTTAAAAAGGGGGGGGGTAAAAAAAAATTTTTAACAAAAGATTGGATAGAGTCTGGGTTTTCTGCCTACCACCGGGGGACGAGGGGGGAACTTCGTCCCCCCTTTCTGTCCCCCGTCGGCTCTTCAAGCACCCTTAAAAAGGGATATTAAAAAAAAAACATGTTCTCCAAAGCGTAAAATAAAATGGTATTTGGCAACTTTTTTGCTCTCGAGACTACAGCAGGTTTCAAGGTCAATCACAGCGTATCACTGCCACGTCCTACGATAAAACTAATATTTAAGGTGTTATTAATAAAATATTAGATAAAATAATTTTTTTTTTTTTAGTTTTTTCGATGAAATTACTTGCTGAATCAAAATGTTTATTTTTTTCCCTGTGAGATGTTAAGTTTCTAGTTACATGCTGCGCTGCTTTCGGGATGCTTGGCCATATAGTCATACTATATATCGTATAATATATCTTTCTTACTATAATAATATATTATATATATATATATATATATAATACTATTATTATATAATATATTATATATAAATATATAATTATCACTTATTATTCTATATATATATAGATACTAATATAATATTATATATATTTATATTATAAATATAATATTATATATTATATATATAACAGAGCTTTCATATTTTTATCTGCTTGAAGTTTTTTTTCTAATGAAGGAAAATCAAAGACTACGAAAGTTTTCGAAATTTAACCTATTTTCCTACTAACATTTTTTTATAAACTAGTTTTTCTTTTCTTTCCTCGATAACATATGCCAACCTTAATGTTCTACAAACGATGTGCGTTTACATTACAACTCTTACAAAATGCCTATCCCTTTCGTTTTTTAGATAATATAAGTGAAAGAAAAACTTTCTTCAATATAAATATCTTGTATCTTTTATCAATAACGACTCAACAGGAACATTTTTTAAAACCAAGAAAAGCATTTTTATAGTCGGTAAAAATGGTTTAGCTATTTTCCAAATCAAGGCCAATGTACACGCTCAATTATGGTAATCCAAAACTAGCCTACCCAGAAGTATGCGAGCCTTCAAGCACATCTTCAGTCCTTGGCAATTTCCTTTTCTAGCCTAATCTCCACTCTCACCAGAAAGAATTCAGTGACAAGATTCACTCGGATCTTACAAAACGCATAATCTCTTCGCAACTTCTATAAATATTGCAAATTTATATTCATCAGCTAAAAATAAACACTTAAACCCTATTTTCTTTTCTTTGTCACTGTCTACTCTTACTAACTCTCTCTTCCTCTCTCTCTAATCTCTCTCTCTCTTCTCTTTCTCTCTCTCTCTCCCTCTTCTCTCTTCTCTCTCCCCTCCTTCTCTTCTCTTCCTCTCTTCTCTTCTCTCCTTCCTCTATTTTATATATGAATATATAATATTATATATATATAATTCTTATATAATATCTATTCTATATATACTATTATATTTACTATTTTATATATCTTCTCTAATATATATATATATTATATATATTACTCTATATATATATTTATATACTATAATAATATTATATAGGGTAAATCTCATCGTAGAAATGTTGGGAAAAACCTTTTTTCTCGAAGAACTACTAGGCCTTACCAATTAAACGTAAAAACATTTTTTTACAAATCAGCCGAATTTTCTCATTAGGAATTGCCCCCACAATTTTTTTCTCCCTTTTAACCTAAGAATTCCTAGGGTAGACCCTCAAAGATGGTTAGGGTCGGGTCTCTGCCCCTACCCTACGCTTGGAAGGACTTGGGGCTTTCATCCCCCCCCTCTCACCGGTCGACCGTCGAGCCCACCTAAGCTTGCCCTGCTTTTTAATGTTAATTTTTTTGATTGTCGTGTTTGTTTTTTTTTTTATGTTTTCGTATAAGGAAATTCGCTGATTTCCTAAGGGATATGGACATTAATTCGATTGTATTTTTTTTTTTTAGAAATATAGATCCCTTTTCTATTTATTTTTTTTTTTTTATGCTCAGTATAAGGCGGTCCGCTGATTCCAACTGTCTTTCTCTTTAATGTAAGCCCTGTAGTTCTCGAGAAAAACCTTACGGCCACATCCTATCGATTTTCCGATAATATATATTAAATATATATATATCTATATATATTATATATATATATATAATATATAATCTTATATATTATATATATAACTATATATAATATTATATATATATATATATATATATATATATATATTATATATTATATCATATATTAATATAATTATATATCTATTATAATATATATATATAATATTATAATATATATATATATAGTATATATATTATATAATATAGTAATTATATATAATATATTATTATACTATATATATATAATTATTATATCTATATATATATAATATATTAAATAATATAATTATTATATATTATTTATAAATATAATATATTTTATAATTATATAATTATATATATATTTTAAATATAGTATATATATATATATATATATATATATATATTAAAATATATATAATATAATATATAATATATATATATATAATATTATAATGAATAAGTATATATATATATATATGTATAATCTATATGTACATTTATATTTTCTTTATTTATATATATATACATATATATATATATAAATATTATTATAAATATATATACATATAATTATATACTATATACTATAATATATATATAATATATATACATATTATATATTATTATAACAATTATTTGTACTTCATATAATATTATATTTACAAATTATATACTGTTAATCTTATTCATGTTAAAATAATATTAAGAGGGTAGATTCTTTCAGACTCATGAATTAACAAGAACTTCGCAGAAAGCCCTTGTTTCTGTAAGGGGTAAGAATCATGTCAGTCTTAAGTACGAATTTAGGGATACCTAAGCGTCAAATAGCAAGGGCTAGGTTTATTGTGCATTACCACTTGTGCGGAGATGGGCTAGAAAGAAACATGACGAAAAGGCCCCGAGTAACCGTGACGTCCTCATACAGGTCGCACTCCGAATAACCAGTCCCAGGAGGAAGATACGGCAATCGTTTGAACCTTTTAGTCTTAATCGTCTCCATTCACAAATTCTCAAAATTCGTCGGAAGAATACAATCTAGATGCATCACCTTCTACCATCGAAGCCGAATCCATGAAATTTCCGGGAATGACAATCACCGTAGGACCAGTCCTTCTAAAATACCACAACTACAAATCACAAGTTGCAGGCTAGCCCTTGCTAACTGCATGACCAATTCAAAAGTGTCATGAAGTATTGGGTTCTTTGACGGTAATATTCACTGAACGAAAAAAACATTTTTGCTCAAGGTACCACGGACAATACCCTTGGAGACCTACATTAAAACAGATATGACCCAGCTAAATATATCCTCCGAAAGAGAGAAAGAGGCCCGGCCGACGTCACCTGCCAAACATGTGGGGGGGATTTAAACTTTTTATAACAGCTGTGAGCTAAGTCCCATACCATGGGAAGATTTACCTTCCGTGTATATCTTGAAATTCTTGAGGAGGTTTTTATGCCCTCTGTTAGTAGAGCATATCTATTTCCTGACCCCACAAAAGATTGTATATGTTCAGAATAATAGTCCCAATTCATCAGAAAGCAGAGGGTTTCAGCGAAGTGGGTTTCCGAAAATGAGCAACTGATTGGAAAGTTCCGCATGGCCAGGTAAAAGCCTGCGATCTGAAACCGATCGAAAATGAATACATCGTAAAGAGACCTGGATCCCAAAAGAAAAAATAAGAAAGAATACAGGAAGTATGCTCGCAGAATTTCTTTGGGAATATGTAGAAGAAAATTACACGAACAATTCGAATCGCCAATTCATCACTACCAAGTACGATTAACAAGCGTCATGACGCGGAAGGTGATGTGATGAAAATATTATATATAATATATATATTTATCTCACTTATATATTATTATATATATATAATATTATATATATATATATTACTATTCTATATATATATTATATAATAATAACTTAGTATTATGTAAGTTACAATCTAATAATTCTATATATTATATATTAATATTATATCTTATTATATAATTATAATATATAATAATCTATTATATATAAATTATTTATATTTATATTTATTTTTATGTTTGTTTATATTTTATGTTTTATATTAATTCGTTGTATACTTGTTTCTATATTTACTCTTTGTATGTTTTAATGTGTATGTTTTTTGTATTTTTATGTTTATTAAATAAATTATATATATAGTAAAAAATAATACTAAATTATATTATCATACTCTCAGGTATTATATATTCTATTCTTCTACATTATATATATATCTATATCTATATTATATAGCCTATATATATTATATTACCTTTTTCCCTTTAAAAGGATGTTAACCAATATATATATATATCGAATCTTGTTCCTTTATTCAAATTCTGCGATTTTTTTCGATTATTTCAAGGCAATGAGCGTGGAGGTTGGAAAAATCTCCAAGGTGTTTTTTTTTTTTTTTTTACTTAAAGGAGATACCCAGATTAAATCCGCAAAGATAGAAATGAGTTCTCTCGGCCCTCAGCGGTGGCGGACGACCGGGGGGACTCCGTCCCCCTTCCTGTCCCCACCTCAGTAGCTATTCAAACAACATAATAAAATTAAAATGCTAAAAAAAAAAGTAAAATAGAAAATTAGTTATGATACAATAAGAAACAAACAACCTGTTCCTCTCTTCTATTTTTGGAGTTTAGTTAACACGTTCAACACTGCATGTTTAGAACGATTAGTGTCAAGCCGATTACTTTCCGAAATCTGTCCTTTTCTTTAAATGTAACATCTTTAAGGAAAGTTGCCTATATTCATTCTATATATATCTATATTTCAATACTAGTATATAATAATATATATATATTATTATATAATATATTATTATATATATATCTATATATATATATATAATATCTATATATTATACTCTATTACATAGCTATTATACATACTTTATACTATATATATATATATATATCTATATCAACTTTATTACTACATCCCTAGTATATATATACTCATATATATATCTTATATATTATCTATAATATATATATCTATATTACCTATTTAAATATATACTATCCTACTAATCATCAATAATCTAATATATATGTATTATTAATCTCTATCTCTATATATATATATATTTATATATATATATATCTAATATATATTAAATCTCAACTTTTTCATTTATAGAGTAAATATATATTCATATAACCTATACATATATTAAACATATATATTAAACATTATATCATAAAATTATGTAATGAATATACTATATTAAAAGATATTTCAGAGAATGTAAAAATTGTGGTTCTGTTCATAATTTTTCAAGATTCTAACCAGAAAGAATTAATCTCATGGTAATAAATATAAGGGAATCTTTTTTGCATCGGGAAACAATTTATTACACTAATTTTTGTAAAAAACGACCATCGTTTGCCTCGTGTGGTTCTGATCAGATTCCAAATGGAATTCTGGTACACCACCAAACACATTCCTATTTGTTTTATTTGAGTCCAAAACAAATTGTCCCCGATGATATATTAGCTTTAGGTTAATACAGCCGAACTTTCATGGAGTTTATTTCCGGAGATCTCACTATCAATCTATTATTATCTTTCACTAAAATTAATTTATTTCTTAGAAGCACAAAATTCAACCCAATTAGCTTAAATATGTAAATTGTAAGGCTGTCTTGAAGATCTCAACTAAAATTATATATACCTTCGCGGCTATCTTATCATGTGGATAACAAGCAAGCTTCCTATTTACATATATATCTATATATATTATATATATATAATAAAATATAATATATAATATATTATATAATATAATATGTATTATATATATATATCAAATATACTATAATATTATTATATTAATAGATATTTATGTATTTTTATAATTATTTATGTATATAAATATCTAAAAATTAAATTTAAATAAAATATATGGTATCTATACATCTAATTATTAAATATTAGCAGATAGAGGTCTCATGTGGCGCCTTGAAGCACTTAGATTTTGTCCTTAAGATAGTAGGGATATGACACGAAGCGAGAAATCTTTGAAAATGGAAGCTCAGTGCGTATTCAAGCTTTCTCCAAATTGATTTCCTTTACGAGTTTAAATCCCTTTTTGCTAGAAGGCAACGAAATTATAAAAAATATATTTATCTTCTTTTATCTTTGCCTTACTTAAATTAGTGAATTAATGAACTCAAAGTGTCTAGAAATAAAATAAATTTAATGAATCTTTTCTACTAGTGTTCAGTGCGATAATGTTCAATGAAATGAGCAAGTCGAAACATTAAGATATTAGTTAACAATGTTTTTTAAAAAGAAACTATTTTATAAATTACAGGTTTATAATTTTCTCATTTCACTGTATCTTTAATACGCTTCCTATTTCTTCTCCTTTCGTTTTTGTTTTAATAAGTTCGTTAGCTTATATATTATATAAAATATTGTTACTTATTTTAATAGATTCATTTATTAGAACAATTTTGCAATGATTTCCCATTGTTTGATCTAACAGAGGGAAATGGTTTTTGAAGGGAATGGAAGTTGGATCCCCGTTAATCCTCTAATAATACAATATTGCTTGTTAGGATTTTAAGCAATGCAGAAATCATTTACTCCCTCTTTCAGAACAACTATTTTATAGTTAAAGTTATTCTTAAATATCACTATAAATTTTACATAAAATTAAAATTGCCTTTTTTTTTTTATTACGATTTCTCGTAATAACCTGACGACAAACAGTTTTAACACGTGCCTCATTTTCATCTTCTGTTAAATTACAATCTTTTCATGCACAACTTGAAAAATCTCAATAAGCTTGATTAGCTATTCATCATCAAAAGATAATATTTTTCTTTTTTAATTAATCTTTATATACTTGGCGCTAAATATTACTTGAAAATTTGTTTCATTTGTAATCCATTTCTCATTAATGGCGGGAAAGCGAACCCCAGTGCGATGCTATTTACCCACTGGCCACAGATTTTTGCGCAAAACATTTAAGGTCATTTAGGTACCTGTTTTGCCTCTGATCCGAATAGACCCTCCGTTTCCTAGATGGCTCCTATTCTTTTTGAGATACAGGGGTGCTCACAAAATTACTTTAATAACACCAATTTTATGTTAGGTTAACTTAGGTTGTGACGTAATTCACAATAAAAAACAACGAAAGAATATTATATCCAAAATTGTTTACTTGAGGTAGTTTAAAGAAAGAAGCTATTTACAAGAACAAGTTCAGTACAATGAATTCACAATAAATGCATTACATAATCGCTGTCACATGATTGTCTTCTGCTGTGCAAAATGTGGACCATCAAGACGTTAAAGCTCCACAATAGTCTCGCCATCTATGTGGTATCATCTTCCTTTGGTTATCTTTCTCATCCCTTGATTATCTTGATGGAACCCTCTCCCCTTGTTTCCCTCACTATATAACATCTAGATTAATCCGAAAACCGAATCTAATGCTACGTAGAAAGTGAACTTTATGCTCATATTAGCATTCCAGAAATTTTTGAAGTCTGAAAGCATTTTTCTGTACGAGTTCTCACATAGGTTGGCTAGATTTTGTGGTTGGCTAAGTGTTGAACAACGATGGACTACGTTGCATGCAGCATGCTTAAGTATTGAGCCATTGAATTTACGAAATGTCATCCTTGGACTGTTCGATTTTGGCGAATTTGAAGGGCCGGCCAAAAAGATTCAGCTTTGATTTCTCCCATATCAAGCAACCCTGGAAAAAATCTTGCAACTATTGAAAAACCGCCAGCTTTGATCCTAGCCCTATTTTATAAATTGCTTATCAGTTTTGATGATGTCGTGTACAGGTGTTATTGATTTGAAATCTTGGCACAAAAAGGTAAAGGTGTTTTTGAATATATCTGGGGAATGCACCACAGTCATTTTCCCCTAGGGCCAGTATTCAAAATGCAATTTTCCCCCAGTGTTTTCTTTAGCCTACTATCCACAAGCATATGAACAAGGGTCTGTTTATTCGCTTTGCTGGCCAAGGTAAGATGTTTGACTCTTTTCAAATCAAACGCCATATAGACCACTGGTTCTATTATCATCTAAGCTTCTGAAGAGATCATTCTAATATTCATATCCTCTTTTCAGTTTTTGGGGTGAGAGAACCAATCCAAATCGGTGTATTATACTTATTGCTATCCACCACGTCCAAACAATACACACTTCAAGCTTCTCGTGGAACTATCCATAAACAATCGCGCTTTTGGGTCGGTTATTAGGTAACCCCATTGGAGTTAGGAAGTCCAGGGGTGTTGCCTACAGTATACATTGTCTTCCTTCTTCAAATGAAAATGAAGAACAGTAAAACTACTCTCTTCGGTCCGAAATAGTTATTTCATTCGCTTGAGACAGTTTTTTTTTCACTTAGTCTAGAATGCTAAAAGCTCAGAATCTGCTTTTTGAGAGACTTAATCGTACTAAATCATTGATTTCTCTTCCTGGAGATGTTCTGTGTAGAGTATCTTCTCAAATATTCATACTACCACTGTCTGCACGTGTGCACATAAATCCTGGAAATACTCTCTGTTCATCACGAAATGCTTAGGTCTACGGAGTGGGTGTAACACTGGGATTGGGGACAATCGTTCGGGGCTGGGTGGTAACAGGTCGCCTTGCCTGATTCCAAATTCAGGATACTTATATTAGTTTCTTGTAACGATTTGTACCTTTCCACATTGTTTAACCGGACAAAAATAACAAGTTCCACTGTGGTGATCTTATGGCTCCACCATATCCCCCATAGGCACACCAATTTTCACTCCTTTTCTTCGTCCATTTTTTCACTGACGTAGATTTCGACATCACGTTTCTGACCATATGGGGACTCCCAGACTTATCTTGGGTCTCCGAGTTTCTTTCCAAAGTATGCCAGATATTCTTATGATTAAGAAATCCTCAGCTTATTTCTCTTTTCTTTGGTTCCTGGCAAAAATATTCACCAACCGAGATGTTTACGTCCATACATCTACATTTGCGGGTTTATTCCAAACAGGCTTCTCGTGAGTGAATCATATGCTTTCTGAAAATAAAAAAATAAAAGTATATAATAAAGGTAAGCCCCCTAAAAATGTAAATAAAGATATTACTTTAAAATTAGTATTAACAGAAAGATATTTGTTATAAACTTACCGTTAACCATTCTCCGACGTCTCCAAGTATAACCAACCATTTGGAGAACTACGATTGTATTTCCTTTTTGAATAGCACCCCCGTAAATACTATAATTCGATAAAAATATTATGGCACAAAAAAAAATATTTCTTTTGTTGGCCAGTGTGATTGCGGGAGGACTGCATTCGACCCAACTTTGTTTTGAACTACACAAAATTGCTTATATCTAATAATATATATATATATTTATATAGAATATATCTTTAGATAAAATTCTCATTGTAAACATATATATAATATATATATATTATATAATTCATTTCAATTTACAATAAATAGGATATTATATACATATATATAAAAAATATTTTAATATTTCCATCTTATTATATATATAATATAATATACTAATATTAGCAAGTGTGTGAAGGCTCGAAGAAAAAAAAAAATTTTTTCTATATTTATATATATAACTATATAATCTTATAGTATATATATATATATATATATATATATTATAATTATATATATAATATATATATATAACAAAAGGTGCGGGCCTCCTGAATTTTAAGATATGAATTTCCTATTATATATATATATATAGTATATATTATATATAAATATATATATATAATCTTTATTATATATATAATATTTATTACTAATATATTATATCATATATATATATTATTCTATATTTATAATATTATATATAAATAATATATATATATATAATATATTGCAAAAGTGGGCGGGCCTCTGAAAAAAAAGAATCTGGGAAGGGGGGGATTTTGATTAATAGAGGTGGGATTACAAATTTAAAGGCCAAATGTACCTTAAAAGTATCCCTAACAAATCACTGGTAAAATTTTGGTATAAAAATATTACAATATGGATAGAATTGACTTAAAATGTTTACCTCTATAACGTGACTATTGTGAATTTTTCTGCTCGCAACCCTGTGTCAATCTCACATTTTTTGCGGCGTTCAAGCTGTTATCAACCAGACTGTAAATCATTACAAAAACGAAATGTGGTTTTGAATTGCCAGTGATTAAAACATCTTAACTCGCCCATCCCCAAAATATCAAAGAGTTATTCAAAAATTATCGAGCGCCATCGCGGGGTCTCTTCTCTCGAAAATGGAATTTGAACTTTATATTATATAAATAATTATCTATATATATTATATATATATATATATATATATATATAATAATATATTCTATATATATATATTACTAATTACTATATATACATACTATAGATATATACTTATATTTTAATCTATTATATTAACTTTATCATATATTTAAAATATAATATATCAATTATTTTTTATATTATAATTACTTATATATATATATCTAACTGAGTTTTTAATCGAAGCGTACACCGAAAAGAAAGATAATAATAATTAAAGAAATTTGCTTTAATTTCCTGAAAATCGCTTCTGGCAGCCTAAGATGTAAATAAAAACTCTTTACATAGCAATTTATTATAAGAGCCATAAAGCAGGTTTTCTTAACCTGGGCGATTTAAGCGCCGCCCTTGGGGTGTCCTGGGCTTGACAATTTAGGGGCTGTGCAAGCTTAGTCTGCACGCCTGAGGAAGGGGGGGGGGCGCGGTGAAGCTTAACATAAATAAATGAAATTACTTCTTCAATAATAATTTTATCATATATGACAGTGTTGTTAATTTTTACTTAAAATAAAACTAAATATAAATCATTGAAGATAATACATGTTGAAAATGATTACTTTCGATTAAAACCTTCTGGCCATAGAACAATATAATTCGACTAAGCTGTGCAGTAGGGCCAAAGACGAATGATGAGAACGACCCTAGAGTATGGACGGGATTTCACTTCGTCATTCTCCGCCGCTCCGTTGACGACGAGACGACGACGACGACGACGACGACGACGACGACGACGACGACGACGACGACGACAGCGACGACCGACGATTTTCTTCGAGTCTGCGTTAAAAACAAAATGGGAGAAAATGTATTCAACGTTTACAACAGCTGCAAAATGAGCGTGCTCGTGAATACCAATTTCGATTTTCTTTTATTTATGTTTTACTACTCCAAAAACCTATTTAATCCGAGAATGACCATCCATCGAATGCCCTTGCTGACTTTTAATTGGTTCGTTTACGTATCGGACTTTGAAAGGGTCTCTCCTCTCGAGGTTTTGAGAAATTACTTGTTGAGGGAAAATATATCGACCAGGGTTTCAAAGGTCGACAAATTGTACAAAAAAAAAAAAAAAAAAAAAAAAAAAAAAAAATTATTTATTTAGAGTTCTCAAAAATAACCTACACAACCAAACCTAACCTACCATTTTAACACACACCTAACTAACCTTAACGCTACACCTAACCTCACTACCTCTATCCATAACCTAACCCACCTAAACCAATAAAACCTATACCTAACCCTACCACCTACACCTAACCTAACCTATCATAACGCCTGCGGCGGACTGAATAGAATTTTTTTTTGATGTTGTGCCGACATTTTCCCTGTCGACCATTTGGACTAGTCCCCCTCATCAAGCACAATATGTCATTGTCATAATTAAAGTAATTTAACATTAACTGATCCTATTTTACGTGTAATTTTAAGTTAATGTTAAAAGTGACGAGTTGATTATCCTCATTTCAGCCGTGCAATTTGTACTTATCTGGTCTCAAAATACGGAAAGGATGATTCGCTCTACCCAAAGGACCCAGATAAACGTTTTCTTATTGACAGGCTTCTTTATTTTGAAATTGGAGTGTTATTCAGAAGATTCCAAGAGTATTTCGTAAATATATATATATCATATAATATATTATATTAAATTATATATTAATATATATATTATATATATATCAATATATTATAATTATATTATAATTAATAATATCTATATATATATATCTATATATATATATATTATAACTACATATATTATATATAATATCTATATATATTATTTTATATTATTAATACATTATACTAAATTAATAACTATATCTCTATCTACTATTATAATAATATATAATCTATAATAATATATAATTTCTATAATTATAATATATCCAAGATATATCATATATATATATATATCCAAGGTCAAATTAAAGGTCAGCATGCTCTGATACAAGACGTTTAAAAGTATGTAAGTCAAAGGAGATTGAAAAAAAAATAGATAAAGAAGTGTGATACCAGACCTTTACATTGCGTGGCGGGCGGGGGGGGCGGCGGGCGTACGGTAAAAGATCTGAGCCATGAGCGGTTTAAAGTCCTGGGGTTGAGTGTGACGCGATCCACGAGATGAATTGTGTGGAAAAAACGAAGTTGCAGGAAGCTCCCCCTCTCAGAGGAGTACTCGACTAGAATTTTGAGAGAGAATCATACCACATATATATTACAATAGAGATAAATGTAGGAAGTAATGCACAGTTCGAAAGCCCCTCAGATTTGCATCTTTAAACAAGTAAAGGTGTTTGTTGTGGTGTGTGTTGTGTTGGTGTGTGGGTTGTCATGTGTGGTGAGTGTGTGTTGAACATCCCCGAATATATGATGAATATTCCATACAAGGGGGCGAACAAAGACCCTATTAAAAAACATATATAAAGACACCTCATTTGGCACAATATTCTGGCTCCAGCTCCAGCTCCGACTCCGGCTCATTTTATCCGGCACTTAGCATAGAACCAGTATTCCCTAATCTTCATCTTCACCTCTTCTATCATCTCCCAATTTCCATCCTTCAACCCGAGCATATTTCAGCCGTTTTTTTTGGGGAAGAAAACACATAGATATTAATTGTGGCAAAATATGCACACACACAGCACCACAATAATCACACAGTTTTTGAAAGGGGATTTACTCAAACTAGAAAACCCTTAACAGGCGCTGACAGAACAATCAACTACTAAAAATTCTAAAATATGCCAAGGTTGCCAGATTGGACCGTGTACGGTCCATATCGGGCAACCCAAGCTCCAGTGATTATTCCTATCGATTAAATCGAGTAAATGTTAAATAATGGTAATGTCGTTTCTCTTTTTGCGATTTACCGCTTTTTTTAACTGTATCTAACAACGCAGCTACGCTAGAAAGCCGATCTTTACAAACAAATCGATCTTAGGAGGCTAAAAAGCCCTCCCTATTGGGATGAAATCATCTGCAAAATGGTAC
Source organism: Trachelipus rathkii (assembly GCA_015478945.1). NCBI lineage: Eukaryota > Metazoa > Arthropoda > Malacostraca > Isopoda > Trachelipodidae > Trachelipus > Trachelipus rathkii. Next base: position 18,522 of record JABUQX010059864.1, on the reverse strand, counting down.
ATTCCGATCCTCTGAACCATACAAACCCGCCCTTGGGTTAAATTCACTAAGTTGCTAAGTTTAAATCTTCCAAGAAATTTTTCAGATAAGCTTAACAATCTGGTTATACCCGACCTTAACCCATAATTTGACGTATCAATGTTGCAAAAATGTTGTTTTGCCAATATTTGCAAAGTCCGGTTAAAACTTTGCGGTTTTGGCGGAGGTTTAATGACAAACCCCTTTACTGGGCCAAATTTTACACACATATAAATAAAAATTACATATGTGTTTTCAACATCAGTCGACACAATAAAAACAGAAATTCAATATTGGTTTCAAATCGCTTTTGATACTCATTTAACACAAATGAAGAGAAAACAGGATCTTCAAGACATCTTTTTTTTTTTAAATAATTCACACATCTCACTCCACACATTCAAACTGTAAAAAGAAAAGTGGTGCCAGATTCTTCGTGAAATGTCAAAATCCTTTTCCCCTGTCCGACCGACTCTTGGGGCTTAGCTTTCCGTTCCTAGAAAATGGCTAGATACCTCCAGGACGAATCCAAGATCACCATTTCATAGAAAGGACAAGCTGTGCAATTCTATTTTTCTAGAGCTTTAGATACGGTAAATCAAATAATCATAATAATATTATATAATATACACTCACACACACTAACTAACCATAGGCTTTCTCCATATCTATTAATATATAATATTATATATATATATAATAATCACATATATATAAATAATAAATATATATACTATTATATAATATTACTTATTATCTTTCATTTAATACTTAATTAGTTAACCTTATTTCTCCCACGCATTAATACGTATACCTTAAGGTGAAAGTCCTAACAATCTGCCCTTAGTTTCGTTCATCAAAGCCTTTGAAACCCGTCAGTGACGCCATTCCCACCGGCCACCACCGATGGCAGCACCTACACGGATTCCGTCTCTTCCCGCGAGGATTCTCTTTAGTTTGCATAACGGCTTTCGAGCATCGCGTTGAAACATCTGGAATTGATATCTTCGAAGAGTATCGCAATGTAACGTCCGTAGGACAGGGTCAGTCCAACGGCAATCCAACATGCTGGGGTACGAGGTCCAAGAAAATGGAGAAATGGTGCCAAACCGCTTTTTTGGAGAAGTTTTGAAGTGGAAAAAATGCACATCTCCAGGAAAAGTTTAATTCCATCCTCTCTCTCTCTCTCTCTCCTCTTCTCTCTCTCTCCTCTCCCTTCTTCCACTTCTCTCCTTCTCCCTCCTCTCTCCTCTTCCTCTCTCTTCTCCTCCTCTCTCTTCTCTCTCTCTCTCTCCACCAATCCACAACCTCCTCTCTCTCTCTCCCCTCTCTCCTCTCAATCTTCTCTCCTCAACATGATGAATTGTATTGTTTCATAGTTTATAATATATATCCTTACTCTTATAATATATTTTCCATCATATCATATATCATATATAATATATACACCTATACTCCTAACTACCATCCAACGTATATTTAATTATTATATATAATATACCACACACATATACCTATAATATATAATATAATTATTATACAAAATAAAAAAAAAAAGACGTAAAAAAATTTTAAAGTAAAAAAATATATATTCATGACTTTTCGTTTTATTGCATAGTTCATATATTTTTCGCTAAAAAATAATATTATTAAAATAAAAAAAAAAACAAAAAAATCACTGGGCTGTTTTCAAATATATATATATTAATCTTTTTATAAAATAATATTTTTGCCAAACTTGATTTGAGTTATTTAACTCTTTTCCAACGCCTTTTTTTATTACACTAAATTTTGAATTCAAGGACATCTTTTTCAGAAGGCATCACACAATGTAGCAACTCGGTATACCTGTTACTCGAGTATTTTGAAGGAGTCAGTCAGGTACTCCGATTTCTCCTTTAAAATAAATTAAATAATAATTTTCTGTTTGCTACTTTTGTAGCTTTGATATATTTAAGAAACATTCAAAATTAAATTAATGGGCAGTAATAATTAAAGTGGCATTCTGGAAGAGTTCAGCTAGTAAACGAAAGAGAGCTTACACGCAAGAGTTAGCGGCGCATTTCACCACTCCAATTATATTATCATTCATACCCCCATATCTAAATGTTAATAGTTTTTGCACTCCTCTCCTAAATAAATATGTTGCTAACAAAGTTTGGTCCTTTGAAGCCCTACAACTTTATCCTGGGAAAGACAGCTGCAGTACGACAAGGACTGGACTGGGGATTGCTGCTGTCGTCAAGCCTTTTGGACAGAGAAGGAGACAGTGATTCGTGGGTGCTGAAAGTGGAAATGGTGGAGGGTTCTCGTGGAATGGAAGAAAAACTGAGAAGAGTTTTTGGAGAGATCAGCTCTTACTTCGGCGAGCCCATCGCGCAGAAAAAGTATTGCATCCCATTGCTCCTGGATCCGGACTTAGATGGAAGCAAAAACTGAGAAGAGTTTTTTGGAGAGATCCAGCTCTTCTGGCCTGTGCGAGCTCCACCCGAGGAAAAGATGCAAATCCCCAATTGCTTCTCGATGAAACTCAAGTTCTGTTTGAGAGACCGACAAGGAATGAAAAAAAATGTTGAATGCGAGGGTGGAGCTAGAAAGGATCCGAGCTCTCGTTTTTCGCGCTCATCTAAAAAGTGAATAGCTGCCGCCAAAGAGAATTTCAACCGGTTTCAGATTGATACAGAAAGTCGCAAACTCGCAAGCCAAGTCGTGAAAACATGGGTAGTTTCATAGATATATCAAATTTAAGTAATGCCCCTCAATTCCAAAATACAACAAGAAATTAAACAAGAATTTCAGAGTTTTGATTCGAGGACATCAAAGATTGATCGATCAAGAGGGAGTGTGGCATTATAGAAGAGTTCAGCTGGTGAACGAAAGAGAGCTTTCACACCGCGGAGTTAGTTCATCTTACAGTCCTAACTTATTATATAAGTCAAGATCTAAAATAATAGTTTTTACCATTCTTAATAAATATAGTACTGAACTAAGTTGTCTTTGAACCTACAGTTAATGTTATTAATAATTTAATTATTATTATTAAAGAATCGGATTCGAGTGACGAAGGTCCCTGGATTGATCCTTAGAGATACTTAAATGAGAAAGATACTCCAAATCCAAATTATCTTTATGGAGGAATCAACGATATTAATCACAAGTTTTGTGATGTTCCCAAGACACTCGCGCAGTTCACTAGAGTCACTCAATAAAATAGAGTAAAAAACTACACAACGATTCAAGAGTTACTACCAGAACAATTTTACGAATGTCACTAATGAAGGTAAATCAAAATTAAAGCGTGAATTTCGCTACTGGAAACATAAAAATGTGAAGAGAGATAATTCAATCTCACTTGGTACCTCTATTGTAAAGAATGTGGATACAGAATTTGTTGTGCGTAACCCTATAAGCAAAATGAAAAATCTTATTTTGAAAATGACTTTTGTAAATTGCAAGTTACAGAAAATAGTTTAGTATACTTTATGATTAGGTTGAACGATGTACGTAAAAAGAAAACTGATAAAAGATCAAATTAACAAATATAGAAAAACTAATTTGAACAATGAAATAATAGTGCTAATGTTTTCGTGATTGGAAATTTTACTTCATTACATAATGGGCATAAAATTTTCTTTTCTTAAAGAGCATCTTTCTTTAATACTATTTTAATAAAGATATGTAATATAAAAACCTTTTTTTTATTAACTTTTGGGGAAACTTTGCTAACCATAACTATTTATTTCGGAAAATACAGTGTTCAATTATATGCTGTATTTTCCGAAATTGGTGACGAAAGATTAATTCGGCTTATAAAAACAAAAATACACAGAGAGATAATCTGGAAGAAACATGTATTATTATTATTATCATTAATCCTGTGAATGATTATTATCAAAATGATTTTAATAAGATTTTAATTTGGTTAAAACATGACAAACGGATTTTAACACCTATTTATGTAAGGCTACACATTTTGGAAGTAGGAACAATTAATAGGATTTTTTTTCAATGATAAAAAGTTCATACCTCAAGGTCACAGCAAAATTCTAAGAAGGAAACTTCTCTAGGTAATTAATACCTAGAATCCGGAAGAGGTATAGAACCCTGACCCTTTTTTGCGATTCTGTCGTTCTAACAATTGAGCCGGGTTATGTTAGATAACGCAGTTATATGAGGAAGATAACCTGGTAGTATTAATTAATTTGGACGTAAAATTAGCGAAAACAATGTTCTAATGCTGATTAGTGGGGTAATAAAGCTCTAAGGTTTTGAATATAGATTTAAAAGTATAGTTCCTCTTTACAAAAAGGTAGTTAGAACTCGTATGGAATATATCGAGTCGCTCGTTACACAAAACATGTTTACCCATTTGTCAGAGTTTATCTGTAGTTGGTACGATTAAATATTGAAAAATTTTCCTCTCGATTCTAGAAAATTTAACAAACACGTTTTCTCGATTAAGGTCACAGTAAAATTTTCTTTTCAAGAGATTTTCAAATGTTCAAATGCAGATAAATACTTTATGGCTAGTTTTGATGTCCAAAGCTAATTTGCGAATGTGTTTCTATAGGAAACTCAGGACATTATTCTTAATCCTTTATTCTTTAGGATAGATTTAGTTTTAAAAAATTACTATGTATAACTCCTAAAGATATATTTCTTTTTGGTAGAAAATTTTACAAACGGTGATAGAGTTGCTATAGGCAGTCTTTTAGGTTCTACGCTTAGTAACATTTTTATGCGTCATTTTATCTCTCTGACTCCATAGTTGCCAATTGGATAATCAGCTTTCCACAGGAGATATATTAATGATTCCTTTTCACTCTTTAGATCTAAAAAACAGATTGAGATGTTTCTATTATTTTAATTCCAAACATCCTAATATTAAATTCACGTTTGATAACGAAGAAAATAATTCCCTGACATTTCTTGGGGATAATATATAAAAAGAAAATAATAAATTCAAAATTATGGATCTTTCATCCTTCATATTTTTAAGTTTGATATGGATAAGTTTCGATTTTGCATTTTTTGGGGGGCAATGGTGACTGAATTAGTAGAATTAATAAATTTGGGAACAATTTTCTTGATTTTAAAAAATCGGATATGCATCGAATTAAAAAAAGCAGGATGCAGCATTGGGTGAGTTCTTAACCGTCGATTTTGAGCATTTTCCTAAGTCTCTTTCCATCTGTTTTTAATTGTTATTTGAAATGAAATGTATGAAATGAAATATATGAAATTTAAATTATACAAAGATGAGTTTATCATCCAAAATAATTATAATATGAATTTCTGATACCTCCCACCATTACCCGACAACCTTCAATCACAATCTTGGATGTCCTCCAATACCACCCTAAAAATGTCCTACGTGGTTATTGTAAATGAAAAATTGAGATATTTTTTACTATTTATTTAATATAAAATTGGACTAGCATGTATAGTTGTGCGAGTTACTTACTTTTTATTTAGATAATATTTTTGTATATCTAGTCGTTTTGCCTCTGGGCACGGAAGAAAAACTAAAATAGAAAAGAAAAAATCTTAAGCAAATCTCCAGGTTTTCTTTTAAACTCTACTATACTCTTTATTACTCTTTATTTCACTTTTTTTCAAAGAATCTTTCCATGAGTGTTACTACTCTCCCAGGGCACTACATCCGAACATATATATTATATATATATATATATATATATATATATATAATAATATATATATATATATATATATATATATATATATATATATATATATATATAATATATATATATATATATAGTATATATATATATAATACTATATATATATATATATATATATTATATATATATAAATTGCTATCTATGTGAAAAGGCTATTAATAATGGGCTTTCCAGGGATGCCTTCATCCTGCAAATATTTAAGATCCTGAACAAATCTGTTCATTTCATAATATATGGAATAATTCTTTGGAGAAAGATTCCTAATATCAAAAGGTATATGTCCTTCTGGGCATAAGTCAGAATAAGTGGATTGAGGATGGGCAATAAGATAAAAAGTGGTTTTTGGTGCTATTTTGATGATATTTACGTGGTCATGCTGCCCTAACATTGAATAAACCCATATTTTGAAGCAGTTACCAAGTGCTGAAAAGTTAACAAAAGTCTCTGTGCTAGATTTTCTGGTGTAATTGTAAAACATTACGTATGATCCTGGTTGAATATTTTTTAGATATTGTTCGTCGCAGACATTGTGTTTTAAAAGAGTTGCATTTGCTATTCTTTTTCTTAAAATTCTTTTCCATCGTGGTAGAGTCAAGTCAATAATATCTTTGTAATTTAAACGAGGGCTCTTTGCTATTGGCATTGTTAGATATATTTTTTCTGATACAAGGTATCTCGTATTCATTCCGATTCCGAAATGGCGAGTGCGACTTACTTCAGGTTGAATACATTCTTTACCATTAATTACAAAGTCATGAATCCAAGCGTCATATGGTAATGTTCTATTTATACCAGATGTTGGCCACTGTCTAAGAAGATATTCAACGAATTTCAAGGTTACAGCGTATCCCCAACCAATCTGAACATCAGCTCTATTAACAAACCTTTCATCATGAGCTAAATATTTAAGCCCCGTTTGTGAAAACCCAGTAACGCAGTATAAGGAAGGATCAAGCTTTAATAAACCCACTGTTTCCTTTATGTAAAGAAAAAAATCTGGCGATACTTCAATATCTTCTTCAAGAAATATAACATATTCAAAGGATTTGTAATACTTAAGAGCTACTTTATAAGCTTCTCTATAAAAGAGGAACTGAAAAAAATCATCTTCTTTATAGAGATGGGGCAGGGCAAATTCATATTTAAAGCCAAATAAATTTAAGAGTTCAACTGTTTGAGTGCAGTTGCTTCCAAGTACGAAGTAAAATTTATCTATTGGTACGTCCGTGGCTCTCAGATAAGATTTTAGACTATAATAAAGGTAGTTTGTCCTACATCCAACCATAATAATAACGGGAATATCAACGATTTCTTTCGTGGTATGATTATTATTGAGAAAATAAATAATGTCAGATGGTGATTGCTCTTCGCAAAGATCTCCCATTGCTCCGTACTTCTGACAAAATGTCCATCTGCTCTTCTCTTTGTTATTTTGACCAATGAATGGCAAGGACAAATCGGAATGCCTCAGAACGATATCAGAAGATGCAACGAGTTCTGTTTCCATATTTTGCTTATTTATATATTTCTCAAAGAGAGTTTTCCCATTGTAAATGAAAGCAAAAGTCCAAATCGAATTAATATCTAAGTGGTTCACAAAAATCGAACCAAGTCCAACCAAGATGTTGGTTACATTTCGAAGTCCCAGAATGGATTTCCCTTCTACGTGTAGCATCACAATTCTGCCAGCTTCTGTGTTGCTTAAAAAACGATTTAAGTCCAACCAAGAAGCATAAAATTCGTAAAGAGCAAATTTCTGGAAATAATATATATATATATATATATATATATATATATATATATATATATAATATATAATATATATAATATATATATATATAAATATATATATATATAATAATATATATATATATTATATATAATATATATAGTATAGTATAGTATATTATATTGGTATTGTATTGGTTGGCTCATTGGGCTTAAGCGCTGTTAATACACACGCAGGCTTAGGGTTCGTGGTTGGCAGTATAAAACCGGGGCTCGAACCTCCGAACAAGCTACTTGAACAGACACAAAAAATTGTCATTTGCAGGGGATTTTCTGTAATTAGTTAATTACAGTTTACGGCATGGTGTATTAATAGTTTAATACATTAATCTCAATACTAACACCTCGCTAAAACCATAGCCAAAATATACAACAGAACTAACATATTATATAGCATACAAAAATCACTTTCAAAATCGGCCTCTTTCACAGATGGTCCGAACCGCCTATCAGGAGCCTAAACTCTAAGCCATTCCCGATTGATAGCTAAAATAGTGGTTTTTCCATGTTTTCTTTTCCGCCCCCTCCTTGAAAAGGGCTCGGCCCATGAGTGGTGGTTAACTGTAAAAATAAAAGCAAAAAAAGCTTGATTAAGTTGAGCTGAGCCAAAAGGTTCCCATCAACCTCAAATACCTGTGCAAAAATTTCACTTGGTCGGGAAAACCTAATAAGAACACATTTTCTCCCGACTAAGTTACTTACTGTGATACGTGACATAACATTAAATGGATGTAGAGGTTCAGTGGTTATATATGTATATATATATATATATATATATATATATATATATATATATATATATATATATATATATATATATATATATATATATATATATATATATATATATATATATATATATATATATATATAATCTATATAAATTATATATATATATATATATTTATTTCTTTATATAATATACATAATAAATATAAATACTATCTTTATATATAATATATATATATATATATTATTATTATATATATATATATATATTATATATATATATATATATAATATATATATATATATATATATATATATATATATAATATATAATGGGTATGTAGGGAGGATGAGGGTGCGTGTGTGTGTGTTTGTATGAGAGAAGAGAAGAGAGAGAGAGAGAAGAGACGGAGAGAGAGAGAGAGAGAGAGAGAGAATATATATATATGGTGCGTGTGTGTTTGTATGAGAAAAAGAGAGGAAAAAAATCTAAAACCTGAAAGTTTCTCCTTATTTTTTAGTCTTTTGTTTAAGTTTCTTTTTTACTTTTCTCTTGTTTCGATCCCATCTCTATTCTTTCCTCCCTTTCTTCTCCACATTCACTCAAGATCTTCTTCTAAAGGAAAAAATTTCCTTTACCATACTTATCAGTTTAATAACTCGTTTTTGTAAAGTTTATAAAAAAAATTTATTCGCTCAATTATATTTTAATATATTAGGTTCTCATAAATTCTAAAAATCTACTAGTTTCAAGGTACAAAATTCACAAGGACTGCAATGCCTACTGGTCTCAAGATTCACAAGGTCTGCATTTCTTATTAGTCAAAAAGTGCAAGACCTACAAAGTTTACAGTTCTTATTAGTCCCAAAATCTACAATTCCCACTAGTTTCAAGATCCAAGGTTCATAAGGTTTGGAATGTCTACTAGTCCCTGGTTTCAAGATTTTTCCCAGATCTATAATGCCAGTTACTACAAAGGTCCTCAATTCACAAGGTTTACAATGCCTACTAGTTCAAAGGTCCTAAGATTCTTATACCCTTCAATGACTAATAGTCCCAAGATCCAAGGTTCTCAATCTTCACATGGTTCATCATATCTTATCTTCAAGACTAACAATGTTCACAAAGTCTTAATATAACAAGATAAAACAATAAAGACATTAAAAAAAGAAAAAAAAATTTTTCATACTATTAAGTTTTACATTTTAGGTATATATTTAAAATAATTTTATATATATATATATTTATAATATATTATATTATTATATATATAATATATTATAATTATATATATAATATTTATATATATATTATATATATATATAAAGTTTAAAAAAAAATTTTTCATACTATTAAGTTTTACATTTTACGTATATATTTAAAATAATTTTTTTATATATTTTAATATATTAATTAAACTGAAAAGACCCTTTATTCCTGTATTGTATGGGGGGGGGTTGATAGGTCCATAAGGGCATAAGAAAATAGGGACAGTTTGAAGCCACAGTAGCCTAATTAAGAATGTCCCAATAAAAAAATGTTAAAGATGTTATTCGCTTTGAAAGGCTCGTTCCAGATTTAAACCTTCCTCGTGTAAATAATCCACGTAACAAAATGATACATGTGACTTCTATTGGTTGGCCCCTCCTGACCAGCGTGCTGGGTCTAGATAATGACTTCGAATTAAATTAGAATTAACTAAAATTACATATCATCTACTTTGATTGAGATTTAATCTCTCTAGAGCAGTGGTCGGCAAACAGCGGCTGGCAAGCCACATGCGGCTCTTTAGCCCCATTGAGTGTGGCTCTTCCACAAAATACCACGTGTGATTGAAACTTCGTGATGACTGGTTTTCTTATTTCTATTTTTACATAATTAGTTGGTGCTTATGTGTCTTTATCTTTAGGCGAGTGCTCTGAAGCGACTTTATGAGAAAACATTTGCAGAAAGATTAAATGTCAGCGCGTATCGTTAAGTCGTATCTTTGCATCGTGTTCTACAATGTATTACTTCCAAACGCGTGCCCCCGCAGGAAATACTAGAATTAGACTATATAGTTTAAGTTTAAAAAATTTGGCTCTCAAAAGAAATTTCAATCGTTGTACTGTTGATATTTGGCTCTGTTAACTAATGAGTTTGCCGACCACTGCTCTAGAGTAATTCAAATTTATGCATTTAAATCCAATTTGCATTTTTAAAAGTATGACGTCATCAACTTAAAGCGGTTTATACTTTATACTACAAATATAATTCGATCCTATTTAATAGTTTTCATTATCAAAATGGTATTCAATTCTTTAGTTAATTAAGAAGTATGAAAATGTGAAAATATGCAAGCATGGATATTGTATTTATTAAAGTTAAATTAAATATAGATATGTAAATAAAATAAATAAAATTAAAGTAAGTAGAAAAAAAATTAAAAATAAAATAAAGCAAAATAAAATGAATAAAAATTTAGTATAAAATAAAGATAAAATAAATTGAATAATTTCATAATAAATAAAATTAAAATAAAAAATTAGATAAATAATTAAATAAAATGAAAGAAAATGAAAATAAATTTAAAATAAAAAATATTAAAATTAAAATAAAATTGTAAAATAAATTAAAATTACTAAATTAAAATTAATGAATAAAAAATTAACAAATTAAATTAATAAATAAATTAAAATAAAATAAATATAAATAAACTAAAATAGATTAAAATAAAAAAATAAGCTATATAAAAATAAACTTTTGAAAAGTAAAATTAAGACAAAAATTAAAAAAAAATATTTTTTTTTTTGCAATTCTATATATTAGGAGGTTTTATGTTTTTTTATTTATAATATTTCTTTTATTTTACATTATTTTGCCTTTCTTCAAATTTAATTTATTATAAATTTTTGTACTTTGATTTATTTAATTTTTATTTATTTATTTATTTATTTATTATTATTATTATTATTATTATTATTATTATTATTATTATTATTATTATTATTATTATTATTATTATTATTATTATTATTATTATTATTATTATTATTATTATTATTATTATTATTATTATTATTATTATTATTATTATTATTATTATTATTATTTTTCTTTATTTTAAACTTTTATTTTCTTAATGAAATTTTAATAATAATAATAATAATAATAATAATAATAATAATAATAATAATAATAATAATAATAATAATAATAATAGATACATAATAATAATAATAATAATAATAATAATAATAATAATAATAATAAATAGTAATAATAATATAATAATAATATAATAATAATAATAATAAAATAATAATAATAATAATAATAATAATAATAAAATAATAATAAATAATAATAAAATATAATAATAATAATAATAATAATAATCACTAATATAATAATAATAATAATAATCATAATAAATAAAAAAAAAATAGTAAGAATCTTAAAAACTATTAATCATTAGTATGAATAAAAATAAAGTAAATATAATAATAATAATAATAATAATAATAATAATAATAATAATAATAATAATAATAATAATAATAATAATAATAATAATAATAATAATAATAATAATAATAATAATAATAATAATAATAATATTCATCATAAATAAAAAAAAATAGCAAAATTAAATGAAACAAAATAGAAAAATATATAATAAATAAAATTAGAGTATAAATAAAATGATATAAAATAAATAAACTATTATTATTAAGATTAAAATAAAAATTAAAATATTAAATAAATAAAAAAATGATAATAAATAACCGTAAAATAAAAGAAATTAAATAAATAATATATTTATAGTAAATAAAAATAAAATGAGGAATTAAAAAAAAAAAAAAAATATATTAAAGAGAAGAATAAAATTAATCTTAAAAGTACACCGAGGATCAATCGGTAGAGCTACAGGGTTGCAAGATAAGGACTCGGGTTCGATACCTTCTTCGGATCCTAGGTAGCAATTACCTAGACAAGTTTCCCTCCTAGTGTAGGGTTATGTCCGTGAGATACAAATTATTAAGTGATAAAAAAGTAAATCTGTTAAAAACCTTTTGAAAAATAACTTTTCCATTCCTTTGATTGAACAAACACATTTCCAAAGGTTTTCTCAATTCCTCCTTCAAGTGATACGAAAAAGGTTCCCTGAAACCAAAGGACGTTCCCTTCACTTCGTCAGTTCTCCTCCAAGACGAGCAAAAATAGTCACTCTCTTCAGAGATGTCCTTAGAGTTATTCCTATTTTAAAAAATAAATAAATAAATAACTCGAAAAGTTACTTCAGTTTTAAACAAAGCAGTATTGAAGAGCCGGAGTCGGAGTCGGAGCCGGAGCCGGAGCCGGAGCCGGAGCCTGCAAACGGAGCCGGATCCTGCAAAAAAAATTACCGGCTCCTCAGCTTTATTTTAAAGTTATTATATAAAATTTTAATCTGATATTTGACAGTCTGATGGTAAAAAAATACTACTGTTACCATTACTACTACTACTAATAAACTTTTAGCCAAATATAATAATAAATAAATAAATAGCTATATAATAATAATAATAATAATTTTATTAAAATGAAAACAATAATAATGAAAAAGGAAGCATAACGATAATAATAATAATAATAATAATAATAATAATAATAATAATAATAATAATAATAATAATAATAATAATAATAATAATAATAATAATAAAGATCATAATAACAAATAAATAATAATAATAATAATAATAATAATAATAATGGTGGAAAAAATAACAAAGAATAATAGTAATAAAAGTAAATTATATTAATGATAATAATAATTATTATAAAAAAAAAAAATAATCAAAATAATATCAAATAATAAATATAAATAATAAATAATAATAATAATAATAATAATAATAATAATAATAATAATAATAATAATAATAAATAATAATAATAAATAATAAATATCAAATAATAAATATAAATAATAATAATAATAATAATAATATAATAATAATAAAATAATAATAATAATAATAATAATAATAATAATAATAATAATAATAATAATAATAATAATAATAATAATAATAATAATAATAATAATAATAATAATAATAATTAATAATAATAATAATAATAATATATATAATGAGATGTGTGTGTGTGTAAGTCTTTTGGCAAGTCTAAACCGTAAAAGTAAAAAGTTCTCATAAGAGAGAGATAATGAGAAATGGCTGAAAAGGATTACAAAAGAATTAAGCAAGACCAAAACGGATTGTATAAATAACTCAAGTGTAAGAATATTTTAAGAAAAAGAAAAAGAAAAAGAACAAAGGAACAAAAGAAACCGCCGGATGCAAGAAGTAAAGAAAAAAAGGAAGCCGAATAAGACATGAGAAGAAGAAGAAGAAGAACTACAGAACCACCGACTAGCAAAATCTTTACAGTCCACTCAAGGCTAGTCTGTTAGTGTTTTAGTTTATTTATTTGTTGGATGTGTCTACTGTTATTAAAACAAACTTGTTATGTATTTTTGAAATAAGTTTATTATTTTACTAACTATTTCTATGTAACATATGAGTCGCTCACTTAGAGCAGATCTACTTCTAAGCAACAAAACATCATAGTATGTTAAGTATTTTTGTTTATTTATTGTGTGGATTGTGTCATCTGTCATGTGACATTATGAGTTTGCCACTCGAACAGTTTCTGTTTCTAAAGCTTAACATCATAAGTGTGTTGGATTGTCCACAGTCAATCGTGACATATGAGTTTGCTCACTCAGAATAGTTCTGTTTCTAAGCATCAACATCATAGTGCTAACAAGTGGGTGAAATTTGATATTTTTCCTACTCGGTGTGATCGATTAGATCACCGTCTTAGAACAATATGTTCTATGCGGTGACATCAAAATATTTACAACAGTTATTCAGTGTGATCGATTAAGATTCATGGTCTCCAAAGTGGGGTACGCGTACCCCGGGGGGTACGCAGAGCTGATACTTGGGGGTACGCCAAGGAAAGTAGCCTCACGATCACTTGCGAATGTATGATCTTGTATCAAGTGAGCTGGGTATATATATATATAATATATATATACTATATATTATATATATATATATACTCACTATATATATCTATATATATATATATATATATATATTATATTAATATATATATATATATATATATATATATATATATATATATATATATATATATAGTATATATATTATAATAATATATATATATATATATATAATATATATATATATATATATATATTATATATATATAATATAAATATAATATATATATAATATATATATAATAAACCTCGCGCGGATAAATTTAATGCATCACCCGTAAATATATTTTAAACTCTTTAATATTGGGAAATGTAGGGCTAGGGTTTCGTTTTATTTGGTTCATACCTAGCTCGGGAGTTTTGCACAGGTTAATAATGTATAAACCGTATGTAACGACAGTGTGTAGGGAAGTCAATGGCATATGTGAGAAGGCACAATATAATTTGGGATATGATTTTATTAATCAACAACAATATTCTAAAAATTACAATGTGAAATGCAGCATAAAGGTGTCTAATAATGGGTTGTACCCCTCTGGCCCTTCCAACTTCCTCCAAGCGATTCGGCATTGATGAAGTGATCTTGGAGATGGTCTCTGCGGGATGTTGTCAAAGTGTTTGCAAGCTCTCTGAGTGTGGACGAGCATGGGGTTTCACGCGCTGGGGCTTGGCCCTGATACACGGCTACTAACAAATTCCAAAACATGCTCAATGGGATTCATGTCCGGGTTCATGCGCAGAAATGCCGGGTCTGATCCCTTACCTGTTGTAGTACCGGTTGGACGACCTGTGCAAAGGTGCTGTGTGGCATTTGTCATGGAGTCAACAAAAGGACATGGGCCGGCGCCAGATGAAGGACGCGAAAGGCCATCTATATACTCTTGGCACGGATGGTCTTCCGGCATACCTTTTAGCCTGCTATGTTCCTCTGGCTCACGATATGCAATGCGCGTGCGAGCACCCAAAAAAATTCCTGCCCACACCATCACAGAGTCACCATCCAAAAGGAATGCCTTGGGAGATTTGGCAAGCAGAAAGTGCTCACCTGCACGTCCCCAATTAGCTGACGTCCATCTGGTCCATTTAGTGTGAACCTCGACTCCTCTGTGAGTGTCCAATCTTCATACGCTTGTGAATAATGAAATCGCAACCCGATGCTTCCCCCTGATCAGGAGAGGGCCGATGGCAGACCTTGTATACGTACTCCAGGTCTTCTGTCGTCTTCTCAATTATGGTGTCTCTGTCGCTCGGAAATGGGCACAAATGGTCTGACCTCACGGGAGCCTGTGGTTGTAACTGTACGCTGTTTGGGAAACGATCAACGAAGCAGCGGCAGTTATGGAGGAATCTTGTCATCCCTTTCTGCGGAAGCGGCTTCGCCCTCGCAACCCTGACCATTTGTCCGTCTACGGTTGCTGCTAGTGCTTCTCCCTGAACCGAAGAAGGGATTCGACTGGGGCTACCATTCGATTAGTTACACCTGAGTGCTGAGCTACCACCTGTCTCTAAAATGACCTTCTTTCCGACCATGTGTGATAACTCTTATGGGCACGTCCTTCCTCTTTCTGAACGATGTCTTTCGCAATTGTGACAGTCTTGTCAAGCTAGCGACTTACAACATAGAGGTTTGTTTCGTTAGTTGGTTGGTGTCTTGCCATCTTGTTTTCCTATGAACGTACTTTCGGGATTTCGTAATTTGGTTGGTTGCCTTTATTATGCCATTTAGTTCCATACACGGTGTAGTTACATACGGTATACACTCCGAAGTTAGATATGACCCAAATAAAACAAACCCTAGCTCTACATTCCAAAAATGAAAGAAGTTTACATTATATTTTACGGGAGTGATGCATTAAATTTGTCCGCGAGTTTAAATATATATTATATATATATAATATATATATATATATATATATATATAATATATATAAATATAATATTATATTATATATAGTACATATATATATATATATATATATATATATATAATATATATATTATTATATATATATAATATATATATATATATATATATATATATATATTATATATATTATTATATATATATATATAATATATATATATATATATATATCTATATATATTATATATATATATATATATATATCTATTATAATAATTATATATATATGATATATATATATATTATATTAGGCCTATAGGGGTACAACTTAGAATTATTTTTCGTCTTAGGGGTACGCGATCAAAAAAGTTGAGACGCTGGATTAGATCACCGTCTTAGAACAGGTATGTTCTATGCGGAAAACATCAAAGCAATCAACTACAGTTATTCAGCGTGAGCGATTAGATCACAGTCTTTAAACAGATATGTTCTATCGGATTAAACATCAAAGGCCACTTACTACAGTTATTCATTATAGTTATTTGTAACAGATGTTCTATGCGTTGAACAAGCTTTTTATTACAGGTTAAGGCGAAAGTGCGATTGATGATATCACCATTTTTAGAGCGGATACTTTGCAAGCCATAACATCAAAAGCTACTTACAAAGCCGTAATAACTTTTAACGATGTACTAATAACATTTTCCTAAAATGATTTAAATATGATTTTGATCTCGCACTTCCCATAATATTCATGATACTCTATTCTTGTATTTGAATAAAGTAAAATCGAGTTGAATTGACATTCACAGACCAATTATCCTTAAAGTGTTTACCCAACTTTTTCTTGAATGAAAGAAGAAGAACTACAGAACTACAGAACACAGACCTTAGCAAAAACTTACAGTCCACCCAAGGCTAGTCTGTTAAGTATTTTTGTTTATTTATTGTGTTGGATGTGTCTTCTGTCAATGTGACATATGAGTTTGCTGACTCAGAACAGTTTCTGTTTCTAAGCATCAAACATCATAGTGTGAAGAAGAAGAAGAAGAAGAAGAAGAAGAAGAAGAACTGATCCTATTATTATTATTATTATTATTATTATTATTATTATTATTATTATTATTATTATTTTATTATTAATTATTATTATTATTATTATTATTATTCCATTATTATTATTACTAGTAGTAGTAGTAGTAGTAGTAGTAAGTAGTAAGTAGTAGTAGTAGTAGTAGTAGTAGAGTAGTAGTAGTAGTAGTAGTAGTAGTAGTAGTAGAATTATATTAATGTTTCTAAAAAGAGAAATTAACATTATAATTTTTAATATCTTTTTCATTTGAATTTTGTGTTTAGTATTTAAATTTAAGAAAACATAAATCATTAATATGTAGGTAATATATATATATATCGTATATATATACTATATATATATATACTATATATATATATATTTATATATAATATATATATATATATATATATATATATATATATAATATATATATATATAATATATATATATATATTATTATAAATATAATATAATAATATATATATATATATATATATATTAATATATATATATATATATTAATATATATTATATTATATATATATATATATATATATATATATATATATATATATATATAATCAGTGGCGGCTCGTGAACCGAAAACATGGGGAGCACTTCAATTATATATATATATATATATAATATATTATATATTATATATATTATATTATATATATATATATATATATATTATATAATATATATACTATATATATATATATATATAACTAATATATATAATATCAGAGGCGACTCCTACACACTCGTGCTACTCGTTCTTAGCACGAGTTATTATATAGAATGAACGAAATTCTTCAAATTTTGCAGTTATGATAAAATTCTCTATTTTTTTATTTGTGAAAAATAGGTTCATCTGAAAGAATACATTACATTGTATAAATGAAAGATTATGTAAAATTTAAAACATAAAAGGTAAGGCACATCGCATTGAATAACCCTATTTTTAATCAATTATAAATTGTAAAGGGCTCGTACCTCTCCAAAATACAGAGAGCAAATTTCAAGAACGGTATACAATACATATTCGTGAATTTAATTTTTTTACAAGTTTGTTTTTTTTTTTTTCCCTGTCTAAGAATCTAATAAATACACTCGTTTAATTTAAGAAAAACAAGATTAAAATAAACACATTTATTTGTTCTTAATGGACATTTCGGATAAAAATAATTCATATATTAAATTCTAATATCTGAATTTGAAAGGAAAACTAAGATACCCATAAAACCAATTATATGCTAAAAGAGAACTGTAGGAATGGAT